>PVHY01017744.1:0-30688 GCA_004024945.1 Uropsilus gracilis
GGAGGGAGGGAGGGATAGAGAGATGGAAGGATGGAGGGATGGAGGGATGGAGGGATGGAGGGATAGAGGGATGGATGGCAGATATTTGAAAGAGACTTTCTTCCCTATTTTTTCTGGCAAAGTCTTTTATTTCACCCAATTTGAACTGATTGTTCAAGGAGGACATTCTGAGCCTGCAAACACTGAACGTTATCTATTTCTGTGACCAGAACTCAGGAGCTGAGTTGCAGAGCCCTAGTGAAGAACTTTGTGCAAATGTAAGAACACTGCAAAGGCCAGGCAAAGGATCAGCCCCAGAGGGCTAAGCTGGGAGCAGAGCCACACAGAGGAGACAAGTTCAACCCAGCTGTGTCCAAGAGATACCGCCTTTCTCCTCCTCCCCAAAACATCTCTCCAGGGGGCAACTCACCTCAAGGCAACAGAAAAAGCACAGGAGGAAATCTCAGAGGTTAAAACAGCTTGGAAACCGAGAGAGGACTGGTATTGCAAGTCCAAGGTAGGCCCACAAAGGAATCAGGCTGATAGGAGATGATGAATGGTCCAGGAGGCAGGAAGAGGTATGTTCTCTGGTCTGGCCTCATTTCTATCTAGCCCAAGCCTGCCCCACTGGGCAGACACTGCGCCTGCCCCACACAGCAACCTCAGCCAGGGCCTCCTGCAGCCACAGATCAGCATCTACATGGGCCCAGACTTCAACTTCTCCTTGGCAGGGCCTCTCATCTGCCCTCCCTCTTTACTAAATACACCCCTGCATCCTTACTAAAGAACAGAACAGTTGGGAGGCAGGAATGAGGTGTGGTATCAAAGCTACAGCCTTTGGCATCTGCCCCACAGTAGGTAACCAAAGGTAATCCTAGCCCACATGACCATGGTCAGAGCTTCACCTGCAAGCTCTGACTTTCCATTTCATCTGCCAATTGTCTAATTTACTGCCTAACTCACAAGGTGGCCCAGAGGATTAAATGAGATAATATATTTGAACCTTGCTCAGGTTGTTCAATAAAAGCTACTTTCTACCCTTCCCACCATCAGGTGAGTCATTGCCCTGCCCTGCACCAAGAGCTGTTTTATAGCCAGGCACAGTGGCACATGCCTGTAAGCAGCAGCCTAGGAAGCTGCAGCGGGAACCAGGGGTTGCCGTTTGAGTCCCGCCCAGGACAATGTAGCAAGACCTAGTTCCAAAAAATTAGCTGGGTGTGGTGGCGCGTGCCTGTAATCCCAGCTACCTGGGAAGCTGAGGCTGGAGATTGCTTGAATCTGTGGGGCCCCAGGCAATGTGAGCCTGGGGTTCCATGGGCAAAAAGAGCGAGACCTAGTCTCAAAAAAAAAAAAACTGTTTTATGGCAACACATGCATTTATCAAGGAACTTCCCATCTCTAAGCTCCACAAAGACAGGGGTCAAATCTATTTGTCACCCATGTATGAACTGTGCCTAGCACAGTGCCTGCCACGAGTAAGGATTCAGAAATATTTGATGCTTGCCTAATAAATAAATTATGCTAGCTTGGACCTTAAAATCTCCAGGCCCTAAAAGTGCATCTAATCCAGAGATGGCAGAGTGTTCAATTGCCACCCCAGCTGATATGTCCTCCGTTCCCCCAAGACTGTGTTAAGAAGGATTCACTCTATCTTCAGCAGGAGAGCAGTCCACGCAGCCAGCAATTCCTGCCAAAAGAATGGAAAGTGACCCAGCACCCCGAGCGTCTGGACTTACTTTTCTTGTTTCAAACAAACACATCATTTGGAGATGAGAAATGGAAGATCAAAGATCTTCAGCACAAACATCAACACTGGAAGTGAGCAGCAGGAAAGGCAGAGTGGCAAAGGCCTTGTTGAGGATAATGACAGCAAACTGGAAACAGAGGCCAGAGAGATGTCAAACAGTCTTTCCCTGGCAGGCCCGGGATGAACATGATTCTCAAGCCCTGCTAGAAGACGTACGAGCAGTGTCTTGAGGAAAGGCTGGTGGGTCGCACAGAGTGAGAATTCAATTAGGTCCAGAATCCAAGGCCCCCATTCATCCCCTCAAGTCCACTTTGGTATCTGCCTCCCACCTCATTTCCAGTAAAGCGAATGTCCTCCTTCCTCAAGCAGGTTTCTTAGTCAAGACAGATTTGTGTCCTCTCATCTCTGCCCAGGAGAAGCAGAGAGAAGAGCAATTAGCAAAGTGGGCATCCTGGTAACCCCTCCACGGGGAAGGGTCATCATTTGTGGGCTTAAGTAAATCTCTGCTCCTTGATGAGCCATCTGATGCAGGCCAAGCAGGAAGAAGGGACTCTACCCCTGGCCTGAGGCTGTGCAGCAGACCTGTGAGGCAAGCAAAAGTCAATGGCTTTTTCTCTTTAAAAAAGAAGGATTAAGAAATCATATTAGGCGAAACAAGTCAAATAGAAAAAGACAGAAACCAAATGGTTTCACTAATATATGGGATGTAGGGGGAAAATAAACAAAAGCCATGAGGAAAAGTCAAAACAAGCTAAGCACCAAACTGAAGCACACGACTTTGGGCAGGGGATAGAGGCTGTGGGGAAGGGGGAGATAAATCCCTGGAATTACAGTGATGTGAAATTTATATATAAAGTTTAAAAAATAAAAAAATAATTAAAAAATAAATATCAACCAAAAAACATCTAAAAATAAATTAATAAATAAAAATAAGGATTTTTCCCCTAGGAGATGGACTGAAACATACTACTCCTTCTAAAGAGTAGTAAAAGGATACAAAACTAATAACAAATTTACTTCAGAGAAGCCTCACAGACACTGCCACAGCTGTCGGTGAGGTGAGGATCGAACACAGTGAGGAGAAAGCACCTGACCTTAGGGGGTCCTCCCCACAGAAACACTTCAGACAAACTGCCACTGAGGGACAGCTGGCAAAATGCCTTGCCCAAGACTCTTCAAAGCTGGCACAGTCATCCCAGATAGGGGAGGTCCAAGGGATTGGCATGGCCAAGAGAAAACTAAGTAGAAGCTACCCTGGGTGGGTCCGGAAAAGGAAAAGGATGAGAACTAAGCTAGATAAGAACTAAGGGGACCTGAATGAAGCATGAACTTGTGTGAATAACATTGTATCAGCAGTGGTTCACTGATTGCAACTCATGTGACTGCTAGTACTAGGGGAAACTGGGTGCAGCTGTTAAGTTTGGAAAGGGACAGCAGACCAAGGAAGACTTGAAGAGACTAGAAGACTAGAGAAGAAAACAGGTTTATTAGAAGCAAGCTGAGTGGGCAGTTGACACACAGCCAGAGGCTAGTGATGCAGCAGCTGTGGTTAGTTGGTAGCAGTGTCTGTTGATCTGGTCCCAAAGTGGGGAGTTGATCAGGCGGAGGGGGGAGTCTGGTCATGCATGTGATGTTTTCTCCTGATAAGTCATCAGTTTCCCTCTGATCAAACTTATTCAGGTGGCCTGGGGGAGGTGGGTTTTTTTGTGCAAGTGACTCATGGGATGGGGGTTAAGGTACTTGGTATAAACAGAAAGGAATTTGGGAGCAAGGTCATCCTTTCACAGGGTATATAGGAATCCTCTGTACAATCAACACAATTTTTCTGTCAATCTAAAATTCTCCTAAAATAGAATGGTATTTTGGGGGAAGGATTTTACAGGTCCTTTCTAGCCCAGGCAGCAGTTCGGATAGCATTCCTGGTGACAGGTCAGTCCCCACTTCAGCCCTCTGAAATGACTTTTCTCACTGAGGAGCCAACTGGCCTCTTTGCTTCCTGCCCCATTTGTCTGAGGTCTGTCCTCTGAAACCCACAGAAAAAGTCTGGAGTCTAGACTCCTGTCTCCAACGCAGCCCTCAGGTTTCAGAGTTACTCTTCGTCAATCCAACAGCCATCCACCATCCACGAACATCTTTCCATTCCCAGCTTTCATCTCAGAGACAAGAAAAGTCAGATCCAGGGATGAGGGACAGGAAACTCACCTAAATTCACACAGACTCTGAATCCCAGTTTCGCTCATCCCAATCCAAAGTGCTTTTCTTTCAGTGTACAGCTCCTAAGAAGAAGGTTAACATGTGTTCCTGGTTTGTTCTCACCTGTCCACCTATGAGACAGCCGGATCCTCAACCACTCTCCCTGAAAAACCCTCCTCAGCTGTTGGCTATCTCCCCTAACCTCTCCCAAGTCTTTTGGAGAAGCTGTCATGATTAGAGATGGAAAAGAAACCAAAACTCCCTCCCTCCTAATCACTGATGTCCCAAGCTGAATAGAATGTTCCAGATGAGAAATAACCAATGTTGCTCTGTGGCAAGGAGCTAAAGAAGAAGCACACCTTCTTTCAATGGACTGAAGGTACACATGTGCATGAAGCATGATTCTTCAAGCAAACTTTAGCCAATAGAAATGTCAATGTCACCATCATGCCTCACTCCAGCTCTTCCAGAAAGTTTTTACCCACTGTGGAAGGATAAGAGAAGCAGTTAGGCTAAAGTTAACAATCATTGAGACTGAACAAGGTACATTATGAACATGATTCACTGATTCACTCAATAAGCATTGATTGAGCACCAGGACATACCAGTAATTAAAGGAAGACCTGAGAATACAGACATCAGAGAGCCACAAATATTTCTAGGTATTTTTTCAATGTCCCCTAGGGGACAAAATCACTCTGCATTTTAAACCACTGCCCTAAACTTTCTTTGGCATCCATCTCTATCCCATGCTACCAGGACTCCAAATAAGCAATCAGCTTGTAAAATGAAGACATCACTCTCCTGAACATTACCACCTGGGCCTCAGCTGCTTTCCAACAGGACCCCACTACTTGTTCCCAGGTAATACAGTTTCTAATAATTACAGAGGACTCATCCCAAATCTCACTATCTCCTTCCAGGAGAGACCCTATGACACACTCCTCCCTGCTCTATCTGACATTGCTTGGTATAGCATTGCACAGGAGTGGTACATGGTTGATGTTCATGGAACTTCTACCTATATTTGTGTTGTCTTGAAGTTCATTTTGAGTGGGCAAACTGATAGAATGGGTATGATGTGTCAGACATGATGTGGGTGCAGTGGGCTCCAGGACACAGGATGTGATCTTTACCTTTAATAAGTTCACAGCCTCAGGGGAGAAGATACACCCAAAAGTTTTTTGGGTTTTTTTGTTGTTGTTGTTAGATATAACTATTTTTTTAATTTATTTATATATAAATTTCACATCATTGTAATCCCAGGGATTCACCTCCCCCACCCTCCCCACCATCCCCTTCTCCCCTGCCCCAGGTTGTGTGCTTCAGTTTGGTGCTTAGCTTGTTTTGACTTTTCCTCATGGCTTTTTTTTGTAATTTTTTTATTTAAAAAACTCATTTTATTAATTGTCACATTTGTGCATTGACTGATCCCTCCTCCCCTCTCCGTATCCCCCCTCCAGTCACTCCTTCTCCCATTTTTCTGTGATCTGTTGGTTGGTGAAGTCGATGTTCAGTTGTTCGTTGTTTGGCCTGTTGATCTCTTCCGATATCTGGTAAATGTTTTTTTTGCTTTTTCTTGTTTGTTTGTTTGTTTGTTTTGCATATATATGTATATTTATATTTACATTACATTAGTCCATTATTGTGTACCCCGGAGCTTTCCCACTTCACTAACATTTGTTAACCAGCCTGATCTTTTGTGCTCTTCACCTCCCCCACCTTCTTCCCCCTCCTCCTCTCTCACTCCATGGTTCAGTCCCATTGGTTGTTTTCATTCTTTCTTATTTGTTTGTTTGTTTGTTTGTTTGTTTGTTTTTCCCTATATCCTTCATATAAGTGATCCCATCGTGTACATCTCTTTCTTTTTGACTTATTTCTGCTAGTATGAATCTTTCTAGTTCCATCCAGATTGCTGCGAATGACGTTTGTCCTCCTTGATGGAAGCGTAGTATTCCATCGTGTACATGTACCACAATTTTTTAGCCAATCATCTGTTTTGGGGCATTTGGTTTGTTTCCAATTCTTGGTAATTGTAAACAGGGCTGCAATGAACATGCGTGTACATGTGTCCTTTTGAATTAATGTTTTCATGTCCTCTGGGTAGATTCCTAGTAGTGGGATTGCTGGGTTGAATGGTAAGTCCACTTTCAATTGTTTGAGGGTCCTCCATACAGTCTTCCATAGTGGCTGGACCAGTTTGCACTCCCACCAGCAGTGTAAGAGAGTTCCTTTTCCTCCACATCCATGCCAACATTTGTTGTCTGTTTTATTTATATGGGCCATTCTTACTGATATAAGATGGTATCTCAGTGTGGTTTTAATTTGAATTTCCCTGATTATTAGTGATGTGGAGCATTTTTTCATATGTCTATTAGCCATTTGTATCTCCTCTTTGGTAAAGTGTCTTTTTAGTTCTCCCCATTTTTTGACTGGGTTTTTTGCTTTTTTTGTTGTTGTTGAACTGTAGGAGCTCTTTGTGGATCTTTGTTATCAGACCCTTGTCACTTGTCTGGAGGACAAAAATTTTCTCCCAGTCAGTTGGGTTTCTTTTTGTTTTGTTTATTGTCTCTTTTGCTGAACAGAAACTTTTTAGTTTGATATAGTCCCAGCTGTTTATGTTTTCCTTCATTTTTTTGCCGGCCATAATTGTTTCCCCAAATGGATTTCTGAGATGAAATTCATGAAGGGTTTTGCCAAGGTTTTCTTCTATGTATTTTATGGTTGCAGGTCTCACTTCCAGGTCCTTTATCCATTTTGAGTTAATTTTTGTACAGAGGATACACCCAAAAGTTACAGCTGCTTGCCTCCTCTTCTCTTGGATCCCTAAGGGTAAAGGTAGCTTAATGCTTTTTTTGTGTCTGCCACAGTGCTGAGCGCAGAGTAGGTGCCCAGGTGAAATCAAAGGGAGCAGAGTGCCCATGAGAATACATCTCCACATAGGCAACTGATACCCTTCTAGGATTACCCTTAAGTGATGATAAATATGCATATGTGTGCAATCAATTTAAACAAATAAAATTAATCAAAAAAAAGAAGTGATGATAAAAACAAACATTAGTTGTCTTTTTTTTTAGGTAGCAAGCCTATATATATATATTTTTTTTTAACTTTTACTTCATGAAATCCAAAACTCCATAATCCACTGCTTGAAGAGAAAAAAGTACAGGAAAGAGTGGGGCAAGAAACATTTAAACAATTGGAAAATAATGAAGAGTTTGCAAAAATAACTACCGACAACAAATAGGCTAGGGAATACTTAGAAATATGAACACACACAAAATCGGCAAATCATGGGAGTCTGCATTATTGAGTTTTGAGGGGAAATTAAACCAACATAATATTTTTAAAAAGTGATGGAGAATAGAGGCACCAAAGTTGTGTGGGGAGACAGCTGGAGGCAATCACCTTCCTAAATCAGAACAAGCAGGAGCCCATAAATGGTCAAGCTTTAAAAAGGCCGGTTTTAGCATTTCAAAGCAATAATAGAGTCAAGTTTAAAAATGTTTTAACAGCAAAGATGAATAGTGGTGGTGTGAACCACAAGCTGAACAGCAGAGACAGTGACACCAGCTGGAGTCAGGAGGTAGAAGCCACAGAGAAACTCAATAAATGGCAGCAGAGAGGATTAGTGGTGTTATTATTGTCCTGTAGAAAGTTCCCCAAGCCCCTGGCCTTTTTCCTTCCTCTCCCTTGTCCTGAGTTAGCACGTGGTCTCTATGGACAAGTCTTATCTAGAAGGCGCAGCTCTCAGTTCAACTTGACACATTCTGGAGTATAACTTCCTGGGCTCCACACAGAGCCACACTGAAATATGAAGGTGGAAATGCCCATCAGGAGCTCGAGCTCGTAACAAGGTCATTTGCAAGTGAACATCTCAAATGACTGGTTACAGGTCCTTTTCCAAGGAAAACGGTTTCACATAATCGAAGGAGGACCTAATGAAGCTGTCCGCTGATGCATCATTAAAAACAGCTTTCAATGATAGAGTACTCTGGGAGTTTTAATATATGACTTGGAAATCATTCAAATAATTCAAATGAAGCACCATTCCTTACATTTCCATCTACTCACATGGTCAACTTCTTCAGCATTTATGTCTTAATAAACAAAAAATAGGATTGTAATTGATATCAAATTTGGTCTTATTCTGAGACAAGTAGCATTCATTCAGAGACACATGAAATACTGTCTTTTAATTCCATCCATCTCATAGCAGATGTATTTCCAATGAGCATCACTTCTATGTTGAATAATTATATGTCAAAATATGTAATATATTTGTGTTTTTTCTCTATTGTATAGTAATAATTTTAATGATTTAATCCAGAAAAAAAATGCTTCAATACTTAAAGTCTTTTCGTCACATGAAATGTTTTAAAATGTTATTTAAATTTATATGTATGTTCTTGCAGAGAACTATGATACAGAAATCAATAAAAAAACTTTCAAGCATAAAAATTTATTACATTAGGATAAAATTCTGTGGGGATAGTGAAATGAAAGTGTAAGTTCAAAAAGAAAAAGGATTGATGTAAAAACTTTCTGAGTAATAAAAAAAGTTTATTTTGTACTTTTAAATGAGGCAATTTTATCAAATCACTATGATATTTGGACTTCACTGGAAACTTTAAAAAGTGCAAAGTAAAGGTTTATTTTAAAATATCAATATTTACAATACACCAAAAATTACATTCTTTGCAACTATGTAAAATTGCAATGCAAAACTGCAGATATCAGGTTAAAAAATGTGCAATGGGGTACATTTTCAAATTCTTTCAAGAGGTATACAAGGAAAAAGATTAGCAAGTCCTGTTCTTCCTCATCCTCCCCCTCTTCCTCCCATGAGTGGCTGTATTAAATAGAAATGGCATTCTCACTCTTGTACTAGATGCTAGGCAGGATTCTAGAGAATTAACAGTACTTCTCTTAGTCTATTGCCTTCATTTTTTTAATTCAGGTAACATTAGTTGACAACACTGTACATGCTTCGGTTGTACAGTTTCTCATTTCAGTAACATGGTCCTTATTTTCAAAGTCTCATCATCTAGTTGAACCAACCAGAAAAGCATATAATAGAGTTGAGGTACGTGGCAGACACTGGCATGAGTGTATTTCCCTTCCTATGATCTTATTGAGTGAGTCCAGATTGTGTTTAGGACAATGATATCCCCAGGTAACTACTCACCACTTCTCAATTGCCGTTTTTTTAAGGATGGTCATGAACAAAATTTTAGTTGTTAAGAAAAAAAAAAGTAAGATGTGGGGGTTTTCTGATACAGTTTTGATGTTCCTAACAAAAGTGTAGATGAACTTGGCTCTGCCTCTCCTATCCTCTTCCTAACTTGAATGCTGATGCAATGCCTGGAGCTGTAGCATTTATGCCAAAACCAGGGGGCCACAACATAAAGATAAAAGCCAACTAATGGCTTGTGCATGGACATGAGGAATGATCCTGGGTCCCTGAGACATTATCCAACAGTAATTTAATGCCACCAAATCCTATCTCCAGATCTCTCACTTTATTGCGTAACTTTTAGCTTTACTTAAGCATAGTTTTATAATTTAATTACCTAAACATATTTAAATTAATATGAATATATTTAATGTAATGGATTGTATTGCTATAAACCACTGCCAGTTGAATGTTTCAGTGACTTTTTACTGTACAACAAACTAGTACAAAACTTAATGACATTAAAAGTCATTTAATTAAGCTCTCAGAATGTCTCTCAAGAATTCAGACAGGATCTAGTTGGAATGACTTGTCTCTCTTCCACGATGTCTGGACCTCTACTGAGGAGACTCAAACAGCTGGACAACATGGGAACTAGAACAGCTGGGCCTGGGAAACCCACTTCCAAGATAGTTTCTTCACTCATGTGTCTCACACCTGGGCCAGAATGAACAGATTGGACTCAGAAGGGACTATTGGCCAGATGCCTACACACACAGCCACCCCATCTGGCTCAGGCTTTTCATAGCATGATGGCTAGCTTCCCAGGGTAGGCATTAGGCAAGACTTAAGCAACTGGAAGCTGCATGTCTCTTTATGACCTCGCCTGTGCAGGAATCGAGTGGGTCATTTCTGCAGGACTCAGTGGATAAAAGCAGTCCCAGATTTGAGGAAAGGAGACACATACCCAACTATCCGTGAGAGGAATGTCAAAGAACTTGCAGACATTTTTTGAACAACCACATTATGTTTCTTCTTGTATCATTCACCAATGATGCTGTAAGAAAACAAAGTTCTACTATTCAAAGGAGGAAGACCTGACTCCCAGTCTTATGTTTTGGTAGAGCTGCTCCTTGATGGGGACATTCACTGACTGATGGTAGGTCTCCTAGTCTCCTTTGCAGGAGCTTTGCTGTTGGGCCACTGCCAAAGACCTGAAATATAGTGGGATGGAGCAGGAAAATGAGGCAGAAAACAACAGAAAGAACAGCCACCAAGAAACAAGAAGCATTGATACAAGACAAAGGCGCTTGGCTTGGCCAATGAAGGCAAAAAAGACTAAGGGCTAAACATGGACAAACAACAAAAAGAAAGGAGGCAGAGACCAGAGGGGGTGTGGGGGATGGGGTAATCCCATGGGGATCAACAATTATGCAATCATGTATTGTATAAAATCCAAAAATAAAAAATTATAATGGGAAAAAAAAAGGAGGAGGGTCAGGGTGGCGCACCTTCAATCCCAGGCTACAAAGGGAGGCCAAGACTGGGACTCGCTTGAGTCCATAGGTTTGAGACCCACCTGGGGCAACAGAGCGAGACTTAGTCTCAAAAAATAGTTGGGCGTGGTGCTACGCACCTGTAATCCCAGCCATCTAGGAGGCCTGAGCCTAGGGATCACTTGAGTCCATGGTCCCCCAGGCAACATGAGTCTACGGTCCCCTGGGCAACATAGCAAGACTTAACCTCAAAAAAAAACAACAAAGGCAGTGATAATACGAGAAAGCCTTCATCATAAACAAACATTATTGGAGGGCTTGTAAGTGCATAAGTCAGAATAAAATGCCAAAAGGTTGGCAAAATGCTGTAAAATTCATTATTTCCCAGTGCTGAATATAAGTTCAAACTTCAACCTTCTATTCACATGCAACCTGGCTTTGGAAAATTCTAGTTGAGTTCAGTTTGCATGTGAGCAAAATGGAGAGCACATGCCAGACGTAGGGCTTTTTTCTGGTAAACAGAATAGCACAAGCAGCACCTAGCATGATCCATAGTACTTGCTATGTGATAAATAAATGCTGTACATGTGTTTACTCCTTCAAAGAACTCATGTATGTGGGAAAATTGAATGAGTGTCAACCATAAAATTGACAAAAGCTTGTATTCCCCAATGTAAATCTAAACCCTAAACCTCCCTTATTGACTCAGCAAGATTTACTGAAATTTAGGCAATGCAAGATGACTTAGATCCATTTTGCTGTAGGAAAGTCAGAACAAACTTAAAAGATCTTCTGATGCTCAGGCTTAGAGTTAAGCCTTTTGTCTACAAAGCCTATCCCTACCAATTGCTGCCAATTTGAAAAAATCTATAGCCTTTCTCATGAAAGGCCAACCACCCTAATTTGGGCCACATTTTCTAAATATTAGATCTGAATTGATTTATTTTATCCCTAAATGCTTTGGGCCACAATCTTCCTGAATGGATTAAGTCAGAACTTCTATTTATAGCAGCTGGCTCATTCAGTCCATTTCCTTACTATAAATACCTGAGTGCACTTGTTTTAAAGTAGAACTCTGTCATCTGATTGTCCCAGTCTAGATTAGAGGGGAATAGAGGAGAGAGAATAAAAAATAGAGAAGAGACACACTGTATTGCTTTACTCTGCACACCAGTTATTTTCACAGGCTGCAAGATCAATAGCAATGGATCTTGGACAAGAGCAAGACAAGAGGTTCTAGCCCTTCTTCGTATATTAGACTTGAGAGGTTGGCAGCTTTTTGGGACTATCATCTCATCCACTGAAAGTTTCCTCTTCTGAATCCCAGCAGTCAGTCTCTTTTCTCACAAACATATGGACTCAAAAGAAGAGCAAGAGAGGTTTCTCCTGGTCTGAAGGCTCTTGATTGAAAATAAATTTTCATAATATCTCATACCTGTATCCTTGGGGTGTCAAAGAAGGGGACACTGAGCTTCCCAGAAATAGAAATCAAACCCCTATTGAACTCAAAGCACTATAAGGAGACAGTTCACCCAGAATTGGATTAAGTAGTGGATCTGACAGCAGCTGCCAGGCAGGTACACCAACATAACAGGGAAGATCTGTTCAAACACCACTGTTGTGTTCAAGTAGTGCTGGGAACTTAAGAAGATGGAGGGGAACTGCAGTTTAAAAGCACTATTCACAAAAAACAAGAATGTGAATAGGAATATTATAAAGGCTCCCGGAGATGTGGTTAACATCCCTAAGAGCCAGGCTTTCAATAGGAAGTCATTTTATGGTAGTCAGATTTTAGATATCCTCCTTATTTTGAAATTGCTATCAGTAGTCCTTCTCCAATATTCTATTCACTGTTTAGTTTTCAGTTCCTCGTCTAAATTGAAGTTGGACAAATATTTGCTTTGAAAAAATATATTGACTCAAGGGTACAGGAAAGTATCAACGGTCTACAAAGATTTCTACATGTCTGTCTGGAAACTTTGCCCAAGGATCTTAGAGGGTTACAACCCACTTGTGCAAATTTCAAGTGCCAAGGGACCACTCTGACGTGAAGCAGCAGCCAGTAAGAAGCAGAGTCCCCTGACCTCTCCTAGTTACATAAATGCAAATATGCCTCAAATAATAGGAAAAGGTATTCATCAAATAATTTCAGAAATAATTCATACATGATGGCTAATTGGGGTTATCTCAAGAATGCAAGGCTGGTTTAACATTCAAATATCAATCAATCAGTATAATTCCCCACACTAACAAAACAAAAAATTTTAAAAACATTATTATTTCAACAGGTTAAGAAGTATAATTAGAGTATTATTAGAATATATGTAGCAATATATCATATCACATTATATAAATGCTATTTAAATCACTTGTAATGAAAGTTCTCAAGACTTGCAAGTTGAAAAATGAGTGTTACAGCCATAATCGTTCCTGTCACCTCCACCACTCCAACTACCCCATAGCCACCATCATCACAAAATAAATAAGACAGGATCTACCAGACATATTGAGCAATTATGGAAGACTATATCAAAATAAAGAAACTTGGAGAAGGTACCTGTGGGGCTGTGTGTAAGGGTAAACATAAAACTGCAGGTCACGTGGTAGTCATAAAGGAAATAAGACTAGAAAGAATAAGGACAGGAGGTCCTAGTATTGCAATGTGGAATTTTCTTTATGAGAACTTTGCTATTCAAATATAATCAGTTTTGAAGATAAACTTAAACACAGGATCTCAGGTTATATCATCTTTCAACTGATTGAATCCCCAGAAACACATGAATTCTATCCCTCCTTGTCAGTTTATGAATTCCCTTGCTAGGAGTTATGTATAGGATTGCATTTAGTCAGCCTAGGAGAGCTCTTAACAGAGATTGAAAAAGTAAAACTCTATTGATAACAGAGGAGAAACAATTAAACTGATTGCTTTAACTTTACCAGAACTTTGGAATATCTCTCTGAGTGTATCTATGTGTTTCACTCCATTATAGTTATCCAGAAAGTATACTGGGAAGAGCTCACTACTCAACTCCAGTTGACATCTGGCATACAACACCATAATTGCAGAATTAGTAAATGTCATCAGAGAAGACATGACATGATTGCCAATATTAAAAATCCTCAGGTAGCTATAAACTTGCTGATTTTAGGACATAGGATACCAAAGTGTATTTAAAAAATAGACTCAAAGACTTAGGAAATGAAGTAAAATAGATACCATTAATTTTTAAAGGACTACATTAGTTCTCAACTGCTACAAAACAAATTATCAAATTAGCAGTTGAAAACAGCAAACATCATTATCTCACACAGTTGCTGAGAGTCAGGGATCTGTGAGCAGGAATACTGGGTGGTCTGACTGAAAGGCTCCCTGGAGACTACTGTCAAGGTGTCAACCAGGGTCACTGGCTAGTCATTTGACAGTTTGACTGGGCCTGGAGGATACGCTTCCAAGATCACTCATTCACATCTTGTTGGTGGAGGTTCTTTAAGAGCATCTCAATTCTTCACCACTTGGACCTTCCAATAGAATTTATCTTCCAGAACAAGTAATGCAAGAGAAAGCAAAGAAGATATGATGCTTCCTATGACCTAGGAACACGCATTTGGTTTTTTGAAAAGCTACAAAAAGTTAGACATTGAAAAATTAGTCCCTTCCCATACCAAATGGGCAAATACCCCATCTCCCAAGTCAAAGGTAACCACTGTTCACAATGATTTTCATATATTATTTTAAAATTGCCTGTGTCTACATATGTATAAGACATCTATGTTTGTATTTTATGTGAAAACCTGTGTGGGTACACACACTAAAACATACACATATCCATATTCTTGCTTACATGCAAGTAGACAGCTATTTTAATATAGCAGAAGCCTTTGGTGCTCACTTTCCCATTCTTTCAAACCTGCACCCAACCCAAACTCTGCTTTCATCTCTCATAGACAATCCCTTCCTGACACACTGACAAAGTTCCAACTGGAACACTAAAGCTTTCTCTAAGGTCACAGGAACCTACTTAGCCACAGGAAGAGGACCCAGACTTAGAGGGCAATAATGCCACCATAACAACCCCAGCCTACACGGGTGAGCTTTGTTCATAAGTACTCTAGCCTTCTTTCTTATCAATAACAGAAAATTCTTGGAAAAAGACATCCTGTGTGTTTTTCAATGGTCTGGACTTAGTCAAGTTTCCCTTATATATAGCAGCAATTCAATGACACATCCTTTTTGTTGAGTGATAAATGTCCAACATTGCTTTATTTCAGCTATTTTTGTTATTAGATATAACTATTTTTTTAATTTATTTATATATAAATTTCACATCATTGTAATCCCAGGGATTCACCTCCCCCACCCTCCCTGCCCCAAGTTGTATGCTTCAGTTTGGTGCTTAACTTGCTTTGACTTTTCCTCATGGCTTTTGTTTATTTTTTCCCTATATCCCATATATTAGTGAAACCACTTGGTTTCTGTATTTTTCTTTTTGACTTGTTTCTTCTAATATGATTTCTTCTAAGTACATCCATGTTATCATAAAATCATCAAATCTGTCATTTTTAAATTGATGGGTTATATTCCATTGTGTATATGTACCACATTTTTTCATCCAGTCATCTGTTTTGGGGCATTTAGGTTGCTTCCAAGTCCTTGCAATTATAAATAGTGCTGCAGTAAACATCAAGCACACGTACTCCTTCATAACATTGAGGTCTCTTGGGTAGATTCCCAAAAGAGCAATTTGCTAGGTCAAATGGTAGTTACATTTTCATTCATCTGAGGGTCCTCCACACAGCTTTCCATAGTGGTTGGACCAGTTTACATTCCTACCAACAGTGTAAGAGTGTTCATTTCTCTTCACATCCTCGCCAGCACTTGTTGCCCGTTCTTTAGATGTGGGCCATTCTTACTGGTGTAAGGTGGTATCTCGTTGTGGTTTTGATTTGCATTTCCCTTATTGCTAGTGACGTTGAGCAATTTTTCATGTGCCTGTTGGCAATTTGTATTTCCTCTTTGGAGACGTGTCTTTTTAGTTCTTCTCCCCATTTTTTGATTGGGCTTCGTGTTTTGCTTTTGTTTACTTGTGTGAGTTCCTTGTGGATCTTTGTTATTAAACCCCTATCACTCTTGTGAAGGGCAATAATTTTTTCCCATTCGGTTGGGCTTCTTTTAGTTTTTTCTGTTGTCTCTTTTGCTGTACAGAAGCTTTTTAGTTTGATGTAGTCCCAGCTGTTTATGTTTTCCTTCTTTTTTTTTTTTTTTTTTTGCCATCTGTAGATGTTTCCAGAAAGGGATTTCTGACTTGTAATTCATGGAGGTTTTCCTCTATGTATGCTATGGTTTCAGGTCTGACATCTAAGTCTTTTATCCATTTTGAGTTGAGTTTTGTACATGGTGTCAGGGAGTTGTCTTGGTCCATTTTTTTGCATGTCTTAGTCCAATTTTCCCAGCACCATCTGTTGAAGAGGCTATCTGTGTTCCAATGTAAGTTTTTCACTCCTTTGTCAAAGATTAGTTGACTATATATGTGTGGTTTTATTTCTGGGCACTCAATTCTGTTCCATTGGTCTGATTATCTGTTTTTGTACCAGTACCAAGCTGTTTTAATTATTATGGCCTTGTAGTATAGTTTGAAGTTTGGAATTGTAATACCTCCATTCTCTTTTTTTCTGGTTAGGAGGCTTTTTGATATAAAAATATTGAACATTTCACAAATTTGCATGTCATCCTTGTGCAGGGGCCATGCTAATCTTCTCTATATCATTCCAATTTTAGTATATGTGCTACCAAAGCGAGCACCAATGACACATCCTTTAATTGCATTTTCTGTCTCACTCTCTTCATTCCCTGAGTTGTCCATCTTGGACTCATTTCCTGAATAAACTACTTGTATCCAAGTCCTTTCTGAAGCTCTACTTTCAAAGGAACCCACACATGCACACACCTTATTTTTCCAATAGATATAGTGAAAAGTTGCACCATACAGATCACATGATCTCCCCTGTTGCTTCTCATGACTCCACAGTATTCCACTGTGTGGATATACCATAGCTTTTATAATCATTTCTCTCCTCAGTGGACATTTAGGTTATTTAGGTCTTTTGCTATTGCATACAATTTTTTTTTCAAAATACCTGTGCACACTCCTTTGCAAGACAAATTTTTAACAATGGAAAGGACAAAGCAAAAGTGATTATGGTGGCCTTTAATTAGGAAGCATCCCTAGTATGATTCAATTGTGCAACCTTATCTGTACACAAAACTTTTCATAAATTAGATTTCACAAATCTAATATGCAATGATACGTAATTATCTATATCAGAGTTGATCTGTAATGAGATAGTTGTATCAATACAACAATTCATATGTGTGACACTGGATCCTAAGTTTTCTTCAGTTCAACTCTCTAGTCCTTTTTCTCTTTGATCAACCTATCACTTAGCTGTGACAAAGAGAAGAAAAACCTGAGACCAAGGGAATGAGAACAGTAGTTAAAACAAAATTAAAGGCTAAAAAAAGAGATAGATAGATAGATAGATAGATAGATAGATAGATAGATAGATAGATAGATAGATAGATAGATAGATAGATAGATAGATAGATAGATAGATAGATAGATAGATAGATAGATAGATAGATAGATAGATAGATAGATAGATAGAGTCACTATTTGCCAGGAAATTTAAAAGTAGTTCTCTTATTCACAGGAGTAAAATGCCAGGACTAGGAATCAGGAGACCTTCATCCTAGGTCCTTGCCTTTTATCTGCCAAACTAAGTATGCCATTGGATAAGGTACTGCTCCATTTGCCTCAGTTTTCTCACTTTTGATATGAGGAGTGGACCTAAATCATTCTAGCTAAAGTCCTCCTCCCTCTGATATTCTAAATTTCTAGAACCCAAGGAGTTGGTAAAAGGGGCCACCTGAAAATCAGAGCAAGCAATGTGTTCCATAGGATGCTACCATAGAATATTTCAAAGATATTGATCCAATCATCACTAATTTTAAAAAATCCTCTCTCAACCACTGTGTGAGTTATCTCCTTCTTTAGATCCTAACAGTGATTAAAAAAATACTTCAAAAACAAATGTGAACAGCCTAAAAACTAGAAGCTCTATCTTTCCAGCTTGGATCAGGGAAAATGCTTTAAGCTGTGGGCAGCTGGCACTCAGTTCAGAAAGACCTGAACTCAAACCATAGCCTCCATGGGTCATCTATGTGACCTTCAAGTAGGTGTTCTGTAGTAATCAGACAAATAAAGCTACTTTGTGAGGCTGACTTGAGAACCAAAAAAGATGGAAATAGCAAATTTACATCTCACACAGAATGTGAGTTTCCACAACCCAAATGCCCCAAAACTGAAAAATAACTGCAAAAGATTTGTTATATCTGCACAATGGAATATTATTCATCAATCAAAGAAGATAAACTTGTGTCATTTGCAGCAACATGGTTAGAGCTAGAAGGAACCATGTTACTGGAAACAAGCCAGAAAAAAAATGAGAAATAAGGGATGATCTCACTTATTTGATAACTAGAAGGAAAACAAACAAATGAACAAGAAAAACATGAAATGGTCAATGAAAGTGAGGCATAAAGCAGGAGAGGGGAAAGGGGTAAGAGTGACAAAGTAGGAGGACACAAGAGATAAAGATGGTTTGTGAGTGATGGGGTGGTGGGAGAGCCTAAGGGTAAACAATGATGTGATATCTATCCATATATGTATGTGTGTGTATATATATATGTGCAATCAAGAAAAGAATTTAAATTCAATAAAAAACAGATAAATAATATAATCCTTAAAAACAAAAAAAAAAAGAATGTGAGTTTCCAACGCTAGTGGTAAGAAGTCAGTGAAAGCTCAGATGCAGTGATTGACTTGTATCTGTAGGCCAAATTACCTGCATCTCACACAGAATCACACACACAAATGTGGATATTTTTATGACCTATGTATTTTTTAGAGACTGAATTATGTATCCCTCCAAATTCATGCTAAGTGCCAACCCTTCAATGTGATAATATTAAGAGCTGAGTCCTTTGGGGAATGATTAGATTCTAAAGGTAAATTCATGAGAATGAATGGTGTTAGCACCCTTTTTTTTCTGCTTGGTTTTTGGGGGGGGTTTTCTTGCTTTATTCTTATTTTATTATATATATATGTATATATATTTTACATCCTTGTCTACCCCAAGGTTCTCCCACCACCTTGTCACCCGTGAACCATTTTAATCTCTTGTACCCATCCTTCCCCCAGTTCTACCCTTCTCCCCCTCTCTTGCTCTATGCTTCAGTTCTGTTGACAGTTTTAAATTTTCTTGTCCATTTATTTGTTTGTTTTCCCTATATCCCTCATATAAGTGAGACCATCCAGTATTTCTTTCTCTTTCTGGCTTATTTCCACTAACACGATTCCTTCTAGCTCCATCTATGTTGCTGTGAATGACATGTTTGTCTTTTTTTGATCGATGAATAATATTCCATTGTGTATATATACCATAACTTTCTGACCCATTTGTCTGTTTTGGGCATTTGGGTTGTTTCCATATTCTGGGTATTGTAAATAGTGCTGCAATAAACATTCAAGTACAGGTGTTCTTTTGAATTTGTGTTTTTGTAATCTTTGGGTAAATCCCCAGGAGTAGGGTTTCTAGATCAAATGGTAGTTCCATTTTCAGTAGGCTAGCACCCTTTTTAAGGGAACCCAGAGAGTTCCCTCATCCAGCTACTTGGCAAGGATGTTGCAGGAAGACATCTTGCTAGGTATGAGCCAGGAAGCAGTGTCTCACCAGGCACTGAACCTGCAAACAGCTTAGTCTTAGATTTCCAACTTCCAGAATTATAAATTCTTTTTATAAGTCTCCCAGTCTGTAGTATTTTTGTTACAGTCACCTGTAAGGACTAAGATAATACTAACACTATATACTAGAGGAGGGGTAAGAATGGGGCAGAGGTGGAGCAGGGAGAGTACAGTGGACAAAGGGGAAAGTGTTTGGGTGGGTGCTTTGGTAGCAGGGGAGCTAAGGTGACCATACCTGAGGGAAGAAGTCCTATGCTGCCAAACTATTAACAAGGAGCAGGGTGCTGTGGCATGTGCCTTTAATTCCAGCTGTAGGAGGCTGAGGTTAGGAGTCGCTTGAGTCCCCGGGATCGAGACTACCCCAGGCAACATAGCAAGACCTAGTCTCAAAAAATAGCCAGGCATGGTGGCACCTGCCTGTAATTCCAACTATCTAGGAAGCTGAGGCTAAGGATCACTTGAGTCCATGGGTTTGGGACTACTCTAGGCAACAAAGCAAGATCTAGCCTCTAAAAAAAATAATAATAACAAGGATGTGAAATGATAGTACTTTATTAAAATTAATTTATAAGTAAGATAATTTGAAAAAAATTAAAGTATTTGCTGAGCTCCAAGATGCTTCACACTTTGTACTTCCCTATGCCCTTCCAGTGCCTCCCCAAAGGGGCACAGGTGTACCTCTGTTGACACAATGGGGGCGAGTTTGGAATGTAAATTGAATTTTTATGAAATAGGTGAGAAAAGACAGGAGCTAAAGTTTATATATTACTATGTCTCAGCCAACTATAGACCCGAAGGCAAAAAGAACAACTATAGACCCGAAGGCAAAAAGAGAAGTGAAAGGAGAGGCTAGAGGCTTTGTCTTCCGGAAGACAAAGGATACAAACTGTGCCAGGAGCATCCAGTTTCCTCCCCATCAGGACATGAGAGTCCAGCCACCTGGGTGCAGTTTGCCCATAATTTATTCAACTCCTCAACTATTTACTGAGCATCGGATACAGCCAATAATAACTCAGCTGTCAGTCACAGAGGCAGAACAGATCCGGGGTTAGGAGAGCAAGTTCTGCATTCACAAGATTGAAGTCAATCTATATGGAACAATCTCCAGGATAATAAGTGACACAAAGGAAGGTGGAACATGGTACATAGCAAAGGGTAGCATGGGTGTTAAGAGGGGGTATGTGCTTGTTTAGTATGCAGTGCTTACCTCTGGAGGATTCATAAAACTAGTGACAGTAGCACTTCTGGCCATAATGGAGTAATAAGGACTTGACTTATCCTTTTTCCCTTTTTCCCACATAAACAAGCAAGATAAAGCAAGGGTTGTGGGGCACTGCACAGTAGACAGTGCAGGAGAGGTGGGGGAGGGGGGGTCACTGATAACTGAGAGGAAGCAGATCCTACCTACAACTGCCCCCCAACTCCCTGCCAGGAGGTGGGGCACCCTCCTGGGGACCCTGGCTGAGCCCCAGGGTCTTCCTAAGTCAAAGAGATGAGAGATGGCCTTCAGGGAAGACTGTGGGAGAAGAGAATGCCCCAGTTATTTGCAAAGGGTGCCCTCTAGTCTTTGTCTGAGTTCTGGTCAGCATAAGTTTGAGAAACTTCTAGGAACTGGAAAGGAACAAAGCAGTAAGCCAGTTTCCTGACTTCCATAGGCCAGGAAAAAGCTTGTGTTCCCACTGTCCCAGCAGAAAGACTTTATAACACTTGAAGCAAGGGGTAAATTCTTAGGTGTGGGTGAAATCGAGTCGTAAAGGGGCAGAAACCTCCTACCAACAAGCCACTCTTAAATTGCCAGTCAGGTTCCCTCAGGTTCATACTATTCATACATAGCAGTTACCAATCAAATGCAGTTAAGAAAGGGGTTTTATTAACAAGGCAATTCAACAGGGAAAACAAAAAGTTCTCAAAGCCATAAGTGGTCAGTTATTTCACCCCAAGTACCGTTTAGTCCAAAAGTCCCGAACATGTCCAAGACGGTGGCCCCTCCAAACCAGCAGGAACCCTGCAAAGTCCAGTCCTTCTCCAACCTCTTCTCTTTGATTTTTCTCTCTCCATTATTCTGAGCTATTCTGCTTCTCCAAAGCTCTTCAGACTTTTCCAATAGATGTTGATACAAACTCAGCTTTCCAAGTCTGCCACTTTGCTGCGGCTCCAAGCACTTCCTTTACCAGACCCACCTTCGGCAGCATCTGGCCACATCAACCAGCCTGCCTTCAGCAGCCCCAGGTCACCCCTGGCCTGCCATTCTGGCATCCAACTCCACACCTGCTACTTCTCTGCCAGCCACTCCCCCACCATGGCTCCTTGCCCCCTCCAGCTCACTCCTCCAAGGGGTTTCCCCTGGCAGGCCACGTGGGCCTGTTCTCTCAGTCCACCATTCTTGTCTATCTCTTTTTTTCTCTCTCTCCCCTCACTCCTCCCTTTTTATATGTCCTCTCTTCCCGCTTCCCATTTCGCTCACGTTCTTTCAGACTCCACCACCAGGGCATTTGACGCCCATACGATTTTTAACTGCGTCACTACCCTATATCAGGGGACAAGCTAGCTAGAAACCATCCTGAACCATCATAATAAGGTTTGAAAGGGAGAAGGGGAAGAGAGCGTGACAAGCAGGAAGAGTGAAATGGAACACAGGACCTGAGGCATGCTGCCCATTCACTGCACACCTCTTACACGGTTTGCAGCTTTTGCTTTGTGTGTATTTCCTTTTAAAATAATTTCCGAGAGGGAAACTTTGGAGTCAGACTGTGAGGGTGGGCACCGAACCCCACCTCTGTGAGCTGAGTAAACTCAGGCAAGGTGCCCACCATTCTGCACCTCATCATCGTTGCCCATAGAATTATTGTAAAGATTCACTGAGACAAGTATATGAGAGCTGGCAGTGCCAGGCACTTGGTACAAATGCAGTTTTTGCTTCCTTCTGGCCCATGTTTCCGGCAAACATACCTGATTTTCTTTTGGAGAAATGCCCCTCCTGAATGGTTCCCATGTTTCAGGTGCTCAGTGCCCCATCCCCCACTCCAGGGATGGACTTGCCACTAGGACCAGCCAACCTCTGCACCCCGCCCCAGAGGCCCGGTCAGCAAATTGGAATGAGAGTGACACCAAGACTTTGACTGAAAACTTGGGAAAGAGACACCCTTGTTTGACTAGAGTTGCTGAGTGGGTAGAAGCTCCAGAGTCTCTTCAGGGAGCCAGTCTGAGAAGGAAAGTAATATGAGCAATGCAAAGCATAGAGGTGGGGAGAGAGGGGCTTGGGGTTATCACCAGAGCACCAGGGTCCAGTCACCCCTGAAGCCAGGCTCCGCGTTCACCAGCAGGGAAGGCCTGACAGAATCAGTAACAGCAGTCACTACTGATTCATTCACAGGAACTGAGCCCTGGGGAGGTCCAGAAACGGCTGAGAGCTGAGCCTTCAAACATGAAGCCCTGTCTCCTCCAAGATGTCTACAGTCCAGCAGAGGAGCTGGACTCTCATGCTGGGAGATACAGATTCCCAGAAGGTTCTAGGTGAGGCATCTTGACCATGCAAGAAGGAGCAGGTGAGACCCCCTGGAAGCCTTTGGGAGCCCACCCTGAGGCTGGGTGGAGGTTGAAGAAGTGGCCACGAGAGAAGGGAGAATAAGGGCGCCCAGACAAGAGTGTGACCCTGGTCTCAGGGAACAGGGCAGGTGGGGGAATGGGCTGCAGGAAGCAAAGGGAAATCCAGCACTTTGCATGTCATGGCAGGAATTTAGAGCTTGTATCCTGATCTTTGTGGGCTGCTGAGAAGGCAAAACATGTGGAGGACACACCCACAGGGAGAACACTTGAAGGTAGTAGGGACTGAGTTTAGAAGTTCAACATTGGGGTGAAAGTACTGATTTGACATTTTAAGGAGACGGTATGGAACTAGTCCTGGTGTTGAAGGATGATATATTTCCGTTTGGAGCATCAAAATAGGAACAGGAGTTAAAGTGTTTACAGCACTTACTGACCAAGACGTGTTCTGCTGTACTAAATCCAGCCCTTCAAGATAGGTATCCCGGGACTGTGCACTTTACAGCTGTGAAATGGGAAGTTAAGCACCATTTACACCCCAACAAGTGGTACAATCCCTGCTGGGGTCCCCATTTTACTTTGAAGAACCGCTCCTCCCCACTGGGGATCCAGCTCCTCCCCACTGGGGATCTACATGTTTAGACAGAGCTGAAGAGCTGGCCCCTCCTTTTTCTCTCAGACTCCAGGGGTGCATACTAGCTGCCACTCTGGCCAATCACTGGTTTCATTTCCCCCACCCAAGGGGTTGACTTGGGACCCAACCCATCCCCATGGGATGCAATCTCAGGTATCTGCTGGAGCTGGAGCTGGAGCAGGATTCTTTCATGGGACAGCTGCTCTATGATGTGACCTGGGGTGGCGGGGTGCAATGCTGGGAGCAGCCTACCCGGAGCAAAACCCACACTGAAAAAGGAGATAGGATGGAGAAGATCAGCTGATGGTATTTGTGCCCTGGATCCAGCCATACCTGACTGCCAATACCCCTCAGCTTTTCAGTCACTCCAATTAATAAATTCCTCTCATTGTTTATACCTGCTTGCGTTAGGGTTTCTGCCACTGGCAGCTGAGAGGTGTCTAAGTGACATAGAGCCCCAAAGGTATCCAAAGTTGGGGACTTTTGCCTGCCCCAGCCCCTAAAGAAAGGGGGGGGGGAACTTTAGTGAAAGAAGGTCCATAAGAGACCAGGGCTTGGGCTGCTGTGGTGGGTGTGATCTTAGCACCTGATGGCAGTGGCTTTAGTTTCAAGTGTATCTCAAAAAAGGAAAGCAATTTACCAGGCAGCATTTGGGAAAGCACAAGCCAGGAGGAGAGGGCTCCTGGGGCCGAAGGCAGACAAAAAGCAAACCAAAGGCACAGTCAGACCCAGCAGGGGACAAGGTGCTAAGAGGTGATGGAGAAAGACAGGGTGGCAAAGGTTGCTGGAGCCTCCCAAGTGCCTGGCTGTGTTTATTTGGAGACGCACAAGACAAGGCCAGGGAGCCACCTCCTCTAAGATCTCTAAAAATGTTTGGGCCCCAGGGAAGCCAGAGTAGGCTCCTCAGAGGTCAGAAAGGAGGTGAAGAGCCCGCAGTCCAAGCAAGAGGTGAAAGAGGTGACTTTGTTCTCTGGTCCACCCCATGGGACAGGAGACTGTCCTCAGAGCCCAGGCACCCTCCTACCTGCTGTGACTGAGCCTGATTAGGGCATAGGATGGTTCTCCAACAGCACCTGCTCTGGGAGGTGCTTCTTAGCCAGGGTCCCCGGAGGACGCAAAAGACCCTAGTAAGGGGGAACTGTCTAAGTTTCCTGGCGGGTTCCTGGTTCCCCTCTTCCTCCCCTGCAGAGCTGCTTCTCAGCACCTCACAGCAGCCACCAACGAGGGGATGTGTCCCTGCTGCTTGAGTTAATTACAGTAATTATACCTGCTCCCTCTTCGGCTCTGGTTCCCTTTGTTCCCAGTTTCCTGCCCGCTCATTTGCAAATCTAATCGCTCTGTGGATTGATTTAAAAGAAGAAGAAAAAAGAGCAAATGGGATAGAGAGACAAAGATAGGGAGCAAAAAATGTGGGCAAGAAAAAGTGGGGGTGGGGTGGGCTGGGGAAAGGGAGTGGGGAGGAGACAGCTCCTGAGAGCATCAGGGAGTGGAAAGGACTTTGGAGCCTACCAGCGCTTCTCATGGGGACCCCCAGTCACCCACGGAGGCCATGAAGGCACAGCTATAAAGACATCATCATAACCTGCAGCTCTTTCCACGGTGACCCCAGTCCAGGCCAGTCTTGTACAAATAACAGGAAGCTGGAAAGAACCCCAAATTGAAACAATTAAGGAGCTGTACCTGCTCCTTAAGCATGGCTCTCCCAGGGGAACTCTGGGCCACAGCTCATCCTCAGCTGCCCTGCAGATACCTGGGTGCATTGACTGAGGGCACAGGCAAAGCCTGGACGGAAGCAGCAACTGCTCTGAGGTGGGAAATCTGAGAGCTGGGTGATGGGGTGTTCCTCTCTTACCCTAACCCCATCCTAGAGGCCCCTAGCAAACACCCTGGCCCAGGGATTTTTCTAACATGCTCCCAGGAGCTCTGAAACTTCACAGAGAACTTCCAGCGAAGGAAAGTAAGTGGCCCTGTGCACCCAACACCCTTATAGTGACCTCTGCCCAGTTCATATATTTAGTTCCACCTAAACTTTCCTTGAAAAGAATACAAATTAAAAGGGAAAGAATCACCTGCTATAAAGAACTAGAAAATGGCTGCTCTAGCCCAAACTTCTTATGGACCCAGAAGAAATAGAGGCTTTAGCGGACGGAGAGACCTGAATCACACAACAAGCAGATCACAGACCTCTCGGCCCAGGTCCAGAGAGATAGTCACCATCCATGCTGCCCATTGGAGTGTCGGCGATGTCAAAGCCCCTGGCTCTTCCAGGACTCTTTGGAATGAGGGTGACGTGGCTGGTGGCATCGACCTGCCAGAAGTCGCTGGGGAGCCCAGAATCCCTGGCTTCTCACTTCTCTGGTTAAACCTAACCAGTAAAGGGTGTTTTCCAAAAATGACTGCAACTATATTTCCCACGCACATGCTTTTCTCAGAACCAAACCGTCACAACCCCAGAAAGAGAATTTTTTATCCTCCTGATACTGGACAAGTCACTGTGATTACCACAAACTACAAAATATGGCCAAAATGATATTGCATGACTTCCAGATTGGGTCTATGGCCACAGCAATACAGCTTCTTCCTGTCTTTCTCTTTTGGGAAGCTCACCACTGGAACCCAACCACCATGCTGTGAGAGAGCCCAAGCTACAGTTAGATGATTCATAGTGAAGGCTGAGCCAGCTGCCAGCATCTATATTAGATAAGAGAGTGAGGAAACTGCAGATAATTCCACATCCAGATGGTGAGAGTCCCACAGGTTTTGAGTCTTCCATGGAGGCCCCTATATGGTGAAACAGAAACAGACCATCTGCACCATGCCCTGTCTGGATCTGTGACCAACAGAGCCTGTGAACAAAACAAGTTACTCTACCCCACTAAGTTTTGGGGTAGTTTGGCAGTGAAAAACTAGAACAAGTGGCATTCAGAAACCAGGACAGAGAGTCCTCATGTGAAATTAGATTCAACTAAATTTGTAGACAGTAGACAGAATAGAGTTGATGCCAGGAACTCGAGTCCTCAGCTGTTATTTGGATCCACCCCTGACCTCTCCAATTCCTAAAGAGAAGGTCAGAGGTCAGGTCAGTTTGGAGGCAGAAGTGAGAAAGTGGGAGTCAGTCCCCTACACCGGATCCAGCTAGTGTTTACTAAGTATCTACCATGAGTCAGACAGAACAGGGTTGCCGCCCTAGGAGCACAGTATAATTGGGGAGGCAGACACATCCACACTCAGAAGTAATTATAATGCAATAAGTTAAGTTGCTATTAAAAGTAAAAGTACTTGGGTGTACTTTGAAAACAGGAGTGTCAGCCCCAGATATTTTGTACCCTGGGATGGCTCCCATCCACTCAGAGGTGAAATGTTACTCACCTCGTGGTTCTCATCACTTGGGATCTAAATCCCTTAGTCCATTTCTGGAATAGAAGGCCTGCAGTGCACACTTGCTTAGAAAAAGTCAAGAGGTTAATAAATGTCACTGATTATATAACCCTATGGAAGCTACTATTAGTAGCTACCCAAAATTCACTGTCCCATTCTCCAGAATAACAGCACCCTTGAATATTTTGGCTGGGTCTCATGGTTATCCTGAATAAGAATTGTTTCTTTGTCGCTCCCTCCTTTAAGTTATCTGTGACTGCATGTCTCTGGGATTCACACAAGTAATGGATGAAATGTGTGAGTTAATCCTTAAAGGAAGGGAGTGATGCCATTCTTGTCACCACTTTATTCCCAAATGGAATAAGGACATGGGGGCACTGAGCTTTTCTGGATGCTAAGATGAGAGAAACACCTCAGAGATGGCAGAACCCTGGTCCTTGCACCTTGGAACCCCATTCTAGCACTGGTCTGCCTAGCAGACACTAACAAACAAGTCCTGTTTAAGGCAGTCTTATTTGAGGGATCTCTGTTACTATATCAAATCTACCCCCAAAAAAGTCCATTAACTTAAATGACCAGTTTAACTTAAACTACCCCCCCAAAAGTCTATTAACTTTAACTACCACTTTGCTCCCATGTGCATTCGTCGCCCATCTCCCTCTCTCCCTGCCCCCACCACATACACTGTGGCAGAGGCCCCAGCAGACTCAAGAGCTCGCTGAAGACTTTGCTGTTAGATGAGATCAGCACATGCTGACTTCACAGCTGCCTGGGACACCAGTTCACAAAAGTGCATAGGGTTCCTATCCCCCGAGGGAACCCCAGACATGTCAAGTAGTATGCAAAGCAAAACTGCCCTACAGACCATAAATTCTTCCCTCAGGAAAGTAACTGAAAGCATGGAGAACCCTCATCGAGTGGGCACTAAATGCACAGGAAGTCCTCCTGCCTGTTTTGTTGCCGCCTAATCAAGCCCAGCTCTGAATTCCAGTACCTTCCGTACAAGGGCAGTCCGACTCCAGAACCAAGGCTAGAACAGGGTGGTTGACAGACTCTAGATTCCACCTAGGTACCACATTTCATTGAGAACAAAGGAGCAAAAGTCCTTTCCCCAACTGTCTCACAGGGCTAGCAAACTCCATCTCACTGTAAGAAGAAGAACTACTCCTACTGGCATAATAGGGGAGCCATTGTAAGATGGGACACCACCCCCCAACAACTGTATAGGGACAGGTGCCCAGAGAGTGCCCTAGAATGAGATCATGTGCGGGTTAAATTCTGCTCTGAGGTGGCCTCCTTCTTCCTACCAGTTGGGAGAATGAGGGACATGCGCCTAACTGGACTGACTGGAGAGGCAGCATAGCCGAATGGTTAGAACGAGGATGTGGGCACCACCTGCCCTGGGTATTGATCTCTTTTCCCATTTCCTACGTGACTTTAGGTAATTCCAGTTCAATTTGATTCCATGTTAATCCGCATATTGCATTTAGGAAAACATCTGGCACATAGGAAATGCAACAAAGTATTAGGAGAGCAATCTAGAAGTACACACACACACACACACACACACACACATGCACTCACACACTGCATCATGCCAGACAAAGAGGCTCTCTACTCAGGACCTAGAAGCAAAACATACCTCCTCTCTATATAAAAGCCTCTGACAAAGTAGGGTTGGGCTGCAGGGACTAGGGTTTCCCTCTGAGCTCCCAAGAGCACCCATGCTCATCACAGACCAGGACTGTATCATCTCTTGTAAGGTCTGGTTAATGTTGTAACGTTCTTTTAAGTAGAGCTTCATTGTTTACAAAAGGATCTCCTCCAGGCATTCCATCCAGTCATGCTCACAGTGGTGGAGAGGAGGCATTTTTCCCATTTTCAGATGGAAAGACTGAGGCTCAGAGCAACGGAATGGTTTTCCCAGCTTCTCAGAGCTGGAATGGAGGATTCATACTTCTACCTCTAAACCATGATGCCACCTTCATGTATGTATCACTTTGTCGCTTGTCTCTGTCTCCATCTTTGTGTGTCTCTCTGATGTGCTCGTCTCCTCCCTGGTTTCCATTCTTCCTGTCCCTTTCCTCATTCTTCTTACCTCAGACCTTGGTTTCCCCACTATTCTCCTAAAACAAAGGAATAGGGCACGTAGAATCCCAGCTTGCAAGCCTGCCTAGGAGTTGAGACCTGATGCAGAGACACAGTACAATTTCATTACGCCAAGAACAAGAACAGAAAGCTGCTCATGAGTTGAAGAGAGAGAATCCCCCTAAAGGAAGCAGCTCTCAGTCCTCACTTCCACTTCCATTCTACACCTTCACTGCAATCCTCTGTTCTGATCATTCACCTAGATGCTCTGCTTATGCTAAGGGGGTGAGAACCTCAAAGATTAGAAGTGGCAGCGGTACCTTTAAAGTGATGAAAGCAGCAGTCAAACCCCAGGCAGAGAAGTGGCTCTAGCAGTTAAAGAAGGGTCACTTGTATGTGGTTGCCTTCACCTTAGAAGAGGGGAATATGGAGGGTGTCTCAGCGCCTCTGAAGTGACAGTGTATGCTAAGGATCTCCTTTTCCCTCCCCACAGTAATGACTAACCACCACCAAATGGGCAGAGAAAGGGCGCCACCTCCTGGCTGGACATGAGTTTAGGACCAGTACACATAGTCAACAACCCAACTCACACCTTCCAAACTGCAATGTGACCAGTCATTGGAGCCTCATCCTATAGTTGCCTGTATCCTCATCCAGACTTTGGAAATTAGCAGACTCCATTTAGCCGTAGCAAAATGACCCTGCATCCACCCACCAATTGGGGTCAGCAAGATGACTACCCCTGCTGATAACCATGGGTACCTGGGCAACTGTAGATTGTATTGAATCTGCCATCTTAAAAAAGAAAAAAAAAAAAAACTTGGAAAGGGAAGGGCAACAAACTGAGAACAAGGGAGGCAAAGTCAAATCCTTAGTCTAGACTTACCACCCAGCACCCTCCTACAGTTAGCCTAGCGCATGTTCAAGCACACGGGGAAAAGAGAAATGAAGAACACTCTAAAGTGCTAGAAATAGAGGAAACAAAGGTTTTTTCTGAAAGGCGGGATGATATTAGGGATGCAATAATGTGATTAGCATACCCGCAGCAACATTTAATATACCTTTGTTTGGTCTCCACATCTAATGTGTCTTACAGTTTCAAACATATGACAAAAACGAAGATGTCAGCATCCTCCAAGTCCCAGGGCACAGACCATGTTTAATCCCTTCTTTTTAACCCCTGTTTAACCCAAATCTAACATCAGTCACATAGCACAATCAGAAAGGAGTTCAAGGGAGTATGATTATTGAGATTATGTGGAGACCTAGCCCTCCCGTTGGAAAACTCTAACACTGGGGGACAGTTGGAATAAATCTCTTGCCTCTTGCTTTTCGTCTGCAAAAATGGGATGATAACAATACCTGTTCAAACAGGGGAGAAATCTACATCAAATGTGTGCGTGCTGGCATTGGCTAAGCACTTCATATTTCTGGTCGCCTTTAATCCCACCAGGGAATATATTCTTGCCTGCTGTTTATAAATAAGGATGGGGAGTTAACGGCGCCCATCCCAAAGTCCTGAGAGCGGACTGAGGCTCTCGCGGACAAAAGAGGCAGCTGCAAAGGGGACTCCGACCCTGCTGAGAGAAGCAGGTAGCCCACCCGCACCTGGGGGAGGAGACCACCTGAGACAGGTAGGATACGCTCCCTACC
>PVHY01017745.1:0-14553 GCA_004024945.1 Uropsilus gracilis
ATCTATCTATCTATCTATCTATCTATCTATCTATCTATCTATCTATCTATCTATCTATCTATCTATCTATCTATCTATCTATCTATCTATCTATCTATCTATCTATCTATCTATCTATCTATCTATCTATCTATCTATCTATCTATCTATCTATCTATCTATCTATCTATCTATCTATCTATCTATCTATCTATTTTATTGAGACTAGGTCTTGCTATTTGCCCATGGAACCGCAGGCTCATGTTGTCCTTGGTACCATGGACTCAAGCAATCCCCAGCCTCAGCTTCCCAGGTAGCTGGGATTACAGGTGCATGCTACCACACCCAGCTATTTTTGGGGACTAGGTGTCACTGTGTTGCCCTGAGTGGGACTTGAACCGCAATCCCTAGCCTCAGCCGCTTCATAGGCTGAAGCTTACTGGCACGAGCTAGCATGCCTGGCTATTTTTTGTTTTGTGAAAGGGTAAAACACTCCTACTTTGAATACATAATAATGTCAAAGGATTTTACAATATTCCTTCTTATTATTAATGTATGTGGACATTACGTTGCCATATAAAGATATTAGCTTTGCTTTTATCATGATGGCTGAGAATGCTATAGACTGCTACTACACAGAGCAACATAATTGTTCCCCCTACCCCCCTTTTCTTTCTTTATCGATGGGGTCATCAAGGAAATGCTGTTGGAAAAGCTTACTTGGTAATGGAAAATGGACTTTCTATTGAATGTAGGTTAAAAAGCAATGCTGATGGTAAATCCAATGACTAACTACAATTATTAATAAATAAGAATGACAGAAATATATTAAGAACTCTTAGGTGTTCCCAAGGTAAATATTAATAATAGAGTCCATAGAGAGTCCTTTCAGAAGAGAAATACAGAAAAGCTCATGAGGATGTCAGGGAAGACAAACTGCTAGTTTAGCATCCATCTGCCCTATAACTCGTCCTCTTCTGGTGTAGCTTTCTTTTGGCTCCGTCCAAATAATGTGTGCTAGGAAATGCAAGTGCTTTAAACAAAACATAAGGAAGGAATGGGAGCGACTGAGCACAAGTTCCAAAGCTTTTGAATGCTCTGATCTTTGGAATAAGCCCTGCTACCGTGCTTCTCCTGCAGAGCAGTTGTGAGCTGACTGGGGGAGGGTGCTTACTGGTCTCAGGAGCACAGAATCACTCAACGGAATGTCTTTTGTATCCAAGAAACAAACGGTAGTTAGCCTCTCAGCATTTACCGGTTGCAGTGAAATGAAGGATACCAGAGGAAAGCGGAGAAAAATATTGTAGGACTTGCCTGTGAAACCTCAATTATCAAGGCTGTTTGGTTTGCACGAGGGAACTAATTGTTTTTGGGCAAGGCGATTTTTCTTCTTTCCCCATTGTTCCTTCCTCACTGTCATTTATTTGTCCTCACTTTTTGTTGTCCCTTTGCTTTATTAAACATGTACATATATATAAACATACACAAGTGGAATTTCTGCTTTTTGCATTTTCTCTCCTGAAAGCTGTGGAACTGCAACTGAGCCTTTGTCCAAGTTCTCACCTAGGGATGAGCATTCCCTTATCAAATATCTCCATTTATACTTTACTTACTTTTGATAGTTATTACACAATATAGCAAGTATGTGACAATATACTTCAAAATAATTTTTAAAAAAATATAGGATTTTTTTCCTGTTTTCAGAGTATTATATATGTATCGTAGCAAAAAATTGAAGTGAAAGAAAAGATAGTAGAAACGGGAAAGAGAGGAAAAGATACAGAGAGAGAGAGAGAAAGAGAGAGAGAGAGAAAGAGAGAGAGAGAGAGAGAGAGAGAGAGAGAGAGAGAGAGAGAGAGAGAAAGGACCAGCCATACCTCTGTACATTCCTGAATCTCAAAGGTAGTCACAACAGACTTCTGATCAACACTGTGTGGAACCCAAACAATATTTTGCGGTTGAGAGCAATAAGCGCCTTGAAAAAGGAAGAAGCCAGCCTACATTTATCTGTGTATAGACCTTGTGCAGCCTTCTTATAAATAAGGTCTCTGCATCTTAAAATATTAACTAATTTTACTTCAATCTTTCTATCACTCAAAATATGCAGGTAAATGAATAGAACTGATTATAAAAAATGAAACCATGTGGAACCATAGAATCTTCTAAGTGGTCGTTTTAGCTAATCGCTCATTTTATAGATGCGGGACATCAAACTCAGAATGTTAGGCATTTGCACAAGTTGCAAAATTGGCAACCACCAGGAGATGAGACAATTCTTTACTTTCATAATCAGACTTTTATAATCTAAAATCCTTTGAATGGAAATTTCTCAAAAGAGTTTTCATTTAAATCAATCTTCTCAACTTAACATTTCAGGCAAGTTTGAACATTTATCTTTGAATTTATTGTTGCTTTTAGTCCTGACAGGACCGACCCAGACCCCTACTCATCCTTACTGATTCAGAATGTCCAGGATGTGGACATTAACTTTTAAAAGAATTTTCACAGTTGATCCTGACATTCAGTGACATTGATCACAGATGATTCTGTGACTTTTAGCAATGTTGGGAGCAGTGGCCCCACGTAGTGTATTTTCCTTCCTTGACAGTATTTCTAGAGTCCACTTCCCATGGAGCAGCATTTGAGACTCTTCTTTATCAAAGTGTCACATCATCATGAACCTGCCTATGATTTTCTACCTGGTTGGTAAATTATTAGTATTAGGAACTTGTAAGTAGGAACTTGTACTTTTTTGAAGTTAACAATTGCTGACTTCCATTTTCTGTCTCATCTTCCCCTTCTATTTCATCGTCATAGACTTTTTCTGTTGCTACATGCAGCTGCTTAGCAAAAACCCAGTTTCCAGGCTTCTAGGCAGCTAGGTTTGCCTAGCTTCTGGCCAATGACATACTAGAGGAAGTAGTATGTGTAAATTTGGATCATGCTTTTGAAAAGGAAAAAGTTTGTCCTCTCTTTCATTTCCCCCCTTCCTGTTGGAGAGCCATCATACTGACACTGGCCCAGACATTTATGTGACAAAGAAACAAACATCTGCCCTGTATTTTTTTCCCTTTGTCAGTAGCAATTTAACTCATGCAACAAGGCTGATAAGATCAAAATGATAACCCTGCCTTTCTCCTTTTCTCTGTTTATTATCCACCACAAAACAGTCTTTCCATAATGAGGCTCAGCTCACTATTTCTAGTTTCAGTATTCTTTTTCGTTCTAGCAGTACTGGCTGCACCTATCCATTCAATAGCTGTATGCTGATGAATGTGTCTGTCTGCACTCTACGCAGAACAAAGGGGATAGACAATTTCATTCTGAGATAACTGCATTAGCGAAGTGATAGAATCGTAAGTACATGGTGAATGAGACTGGCACTTGCTTATGGAAATTCATATTCTCTTCTTCTGAAACAGACAGGTGGATTACATCTCCCAGCTTCCCCAGCAGTTAGAAGTGGTTACATCACCATATTCAGCTAGATCATTCTATCCTCAAATCTTCTCAGGAGCCTTCAAATTGTTTGCCTTTCTAACTCTGTTTCTGTTTCCTATATCCCTACTCAGGCAGATTTCCTTGGAATCTACTAGAATTTGTGTTGTTGAAACCTACTTCAGGCTTCCTCTAAAATGAGAAGCAATTTATTCCTTTCAGCAGATCACAATATTCCAGCCTGGCTAACACTCATCTTGCAGGTCACATTTAGAGAGAAACTTGATTCAGAAAAGAAAGGTCACACTGATGTGCTTGCTTTCTGCTTCAAATTAATTTTTTTTATTGTTCCTTCCTGCAGTATTGTTTGTATATACTTCTTATATCCAGTCTTTCTTGGGCTGCATGCCACATTTCTGGCCTTGGGAAAGTGTGCCTGAGAGAGTACAGATATACCTTTTATAACATTCTGTTTTCTCTGACAGCACAATGCCAGCTATCATCTTTGTTTCTCTGTTTTTTCTTCAATTGTCTTTAAAGTAGGAGCACAGCTGACTTGGATGTCCTCTTCTATTGTCAGATGCCTGTCATCACATATGTTGATAGAACTGAAAATAAAACATGTAAGAAGTCAGTGGGTGTTTATTAATAGAATGGCAATTGAAGAATGGGGTATTTCTAGGGGCTTCTTTGCAAAAGAAAAGAGTGATGGTGTAAGAAGATACTTATGTTAATGCCCAAAGTACAGTTTTGAATATGACATGATTCTAAAGGTATTCTTTGAATTTGTTAAAAATCTTTCTGAAGTATATTATTTTAGTGACAAAAATGAAAGACCTTTGTCATTTTTAAAAATATTGTGAATCATATCAAGAAGTTGTTTATATTCCTTGTCAAAATAAGAATTTTGACAGTAAAATTAAATTGATAAAACCCGTAGAGTAAATAGACAATAGGTAATAATTTACATCTGCCATTTTAGATTTATTAGTAAGAAAAGGGGTTGCCGTGTTTACTTACATGTTTGGTCTTACTTCTTGTATTTTACTTTATAATAAACTTTAAAAACAGACCAAAGCCTCCAAACCTATTTTGCCTGCATAGTTTAATTTAGAGTGTGGATTTACTTTGACTTGTTAACACAAAAATTCTCGTCTTTTATGTGACTTACCTCAATCTAGTCATGTTTTAGGTTTCCTGTTAACATTCAATGCATTGTTTGCATATTTGACTGTTCACCTTTGCCTGAATATACTGTCTGTATAAATTAGGATTGTATAAGTGCCTATGATAAGTAGATTTAAATAAATGATGACTTATAACACAATAGAGGTGTATATATGTATCTCACTCACTGAATAGACCAATATGGTCTCACTTATATATGGGATATAGGGGAAACAAACAATCAAACAAACAAAAAACCAAGAAAAACCTAAAATTAACAAACTGATAATTGAACTGAAACATACAGAAAGGGAGAGGGAAGGAAGTGAAGTCAAGGGAGGTATGAGCACAAGTGAAGAGAATAACGGTTCATGGATGACATGGTGGTGGGAGAAATTTGGGGTACACATCAATGTAAGAAAATATATATGCATCAAAACAAAAAAATTCTCCATTGTTTTTTTCATGGCTATATTGTGCATTTATTTTTAGTGCTGAATAATAGTCCATAGTATAGAGGCACCAAGTTTTTCTACTCACTAAAGGACATTTGATTGCTTCTAATCTTGGCCTCATCATAGCCAAGGTCATCTAAGTTTTCTTTTATGTTATCTTCTCGAGTTTTTTATAATTTTATTTTAGGGGTCTATGACCCATTTTGAGTCTATGATCCATTTTGAGTTAATTTTTTCGAAGGATGTATTATTGTGTCTAGATTTTTTTCTTTTTTAAGGTATGCGAAAGTCTGTTTTCCCTCACTGCCTCACTGGAGTTCTTTCTTTCTTTTTCTACATATATATATATTATATATATATATATATATATATATATATTATATACTTCACACCTTTGTATTCCCTGGAGTTCACCCATCACCTCCCTTCCCTGACTGCTCCCACTCATCCCTCCCCCTCACCCATGCACTGGTACCTCCATGCTTGGGGGCAGGGCCTGGAAGGCTGGGCTGGCACAGTCACAAGTCTCCTTGGGGAAGGGACTTGGCCAAACCATGCCTTGGCCCATTTGGGCTGCAGATGACTGCCTCATGTGACCATCTGTTGGTGGATGGGGCCAAACCCCACCCAGGCTCCCCTCCCAGGCTTTCCAGGTGCAGGGGTCCACCTGGAGTTCCTCGTTGCCTTAACTCTTGCTGGCAAAGGAGCTCCAATGGCCCAGGATCCCAGGTGTGCAGGCAACCCTGTGGGCTTCCAGTTGGTGTGCAGGGCTTAGGGTTTTGCCCTACTCCCACACTGGTTCCTCCCTGTGTGGGAGCAGGGCCCAGATCTGTGTCTACTTTTGAGCTTTATATTTTGTTTTATTGATCTGTTTGTCTTTTGCCAATACTATGTAGTCTCAATTACTGTAGTTTTATATTACAGTTAGAAGCTGAAAAATGTCAGTCTTTCAACTTTGTCATATCATTCAATATTGACTATTCTAGATCTTTTTTGCCTTTCCAAATAAACCTAGGATTGGGTAGTTTGTCACCATCTATAAAAGATATGGTGGGACTTTGATTAGTGATTAGGTTTTTTTTTGCTTTGATCTCAATCAACTGTAAACTTCTTTAACAAACTGCCTTAGCGTTAACAAACTGCCTTTGGAGAAAGCAAAGAGCCAGAGTCACATAGGCCCGGATTTAAATCATGCTTGCCTTTCTTTAAAAAAAAGTAATTTATTTTATTTACATACATACATATATATATATATCTCATTGCATTTCCTGAGGTTCTCCCTCCACCCTATTGCCTATAAACCTTCATCTTGATCTTGTGTTCCTCCCTACCCTGATTTCTCCCCCCCCTTCCCCCATCCTCACTGCCAACTCTACTGTCCCCCATCCTCACTGCCAACTCTACTCAGCTCTACTGTCCGCTTATTTTGACTTTTCCTGGCCTTTTGTTTGCTATTCCTATATCCCATCTATAGGTGAGATCATATGGATCCTGTCTTTTTCTTTTTGACTTATTTTTGCTAATATGATTCCCTCTAGTTCCATTCATGTTATCACAAATGCCTCATATTTATCGGTTTTGATTGCAGAATAATATTCCATTGTGTAAATATACCACACCTTTTCAACCAATCACCAGTTTTGGGGCATTTGGGTTGTTTTTATATCCTGGCTATTGCAAATAGTGCTACAATAAACATAGGAGTGCTGGTTTCCTTTTGAGTTACTGTTTTGGTGTCCTTTAGGTGGATTCCCAGGAGTGGGATCACTGGATCGAACGGTAGTTCTATTTTCAGAGGACTGAGAATCCTTCCATTGTGGCTGGACCAGTTTGCAATCCCACCAGCAGTGTAATTGGTGTTCCTTTCTCTCACATCCATGCCAGCACTTGTTGCCCACTTTTTTTTGATGTGGGCCATTCTTAACTAGTGTGAGATGGTAACTCATTGTGGTTTTGATTTGCATTTCCCTGGTTATTAGTGATGTTGAGCATTTTTTTCATATGCTTATTGGACATTTGTATTTCCTCTTTGGAGAGATGTCTTTTTAGTTCTCCCCATTTTTTGAGTGTGCTTTTTGCTTTGTTTTTGCTAAGTTGTGTGAGTTCTTTGTAGATCTTTGTTATCAGAACCTTATCACTTGTATGGAGAACAAATTTTTTTTTCCCATTTGGTTGATTTCTTTTTGTTTTGGTTATTGTCTCTTTGCTGTGCAGAGTCTCTTTAATTTGATGTGCCAGCTGTTTATGATTCCTTCATTTTTTTTTTTAAGCATCTGTAGATATATCCTGTAAGGGGTTTCTGAAGTATAAGTCTTGACGTGTTTTGCCCAAGTTTTCCTCTATGTATTTTATGGTTTCAGGTCTTACATCCAAGTCTTTTATCCACTCTGAGTTGGTTTTTGTACATGGTATGGAGGGAGTTGTCTTGGTTCATTTTTTTGCATGTAGTCATCAGTTTCCCCAGCACCATTTATTGAAGAGGCTATCCTGTTCCAGGTATGTTTTTTGCCCCTTTGTAAAAAATTAGTTGACCGTACATTTCTAGCTTTATTTCAGGGTACTCAATTCTGTTCCATTGGTTTGATTTTCTATTTTTGTTCCATTACCAAGCTCTTGTAATTATTATGGCTTTGTAGTATAATTTGATATCTGGGATTGGAATAACTCCATTCTCTCTTCTTTTGGTCAGGAGAGATTTGAATATTCAAGGTCTTTTGCTTTTCCACATCTTTGCATTTCTTAGTTGTGAGACTTGATCAGGTTAATTTCCCTCTTCTCTCCTCATGTTCTCATCTTAAAAAGTCATAATATTGCATAGTGTTGTCATAAGGTTAACTGATATTTAACATATTTAAAATTTCCCATCAGAACTTTAGATGGAGTAAGTACTCAATAAATGTTAATATTGCTGCTGTTCTCTCTTGCATGGTTTTAAAAAATGTACTGAATGGAACTATAAGTCTTCATAGCATTATAGTAATAGAAGTTCAAGTTAAGTGTGTGAACTCCTGGAATATATACCATGGGCTGCTGAGACCAGCACTGAAAGAACACATGGGAAGAGCATCAATATGTTGGCTGTGCAGGCATTCCCTCAGCTCTAGAGGACTCATCGCCTGCTTAACGAATTGTGCTAACTCCAGTCAAGCTTGCAGCTGCCTCAAACAACCTCTGAGAATTGTGTCACACAGAGGAATGACTGCTTTATCACAGATAAGTCCAGAGGCACAGGTGAGACTCAAGGCAGGGCTACCCCTCTGCTTGACCCAGGGAAGCCTTCTTCTAAGGGCTGATGGGGCATGAGGGTAAGAAGACAGGGGCTAAGAAGAAATCAGAGAGCAAGAGAATGACTTAAAATATGTCATAGAAGATTCTACGCACTATAAATTTATTTATAGATTTATTCTGATGCCTACACCTGTTCAAGTACTTTAGGGAACAAGATTTTAGGTTTAGCTATTTGCCTAAGTGAGATGAAGAAAAAGAGATGTAGACTTTTTATTTGATTATTATCCTTTCATCTTCAGCTGTATCCCAGCAGAATATTACACTGTCATCCCATAATGGACTGAGGGATGGTTGACTTGTTAAGATTTTGATTGGTGATTTTTTTTCTATATGGTCTTGAAGTGAGAACATTTGTAAAACTCATGTAATCTCCACAAAATTGCTGTATGCCTCAGTTTCCTCCTATGTAAAGGGGGCTCAATTACCTCAGGACTAGTTTGGTTTACATTGTTATATTTGTAAAAACTTAGAACCATGCCAATGTAAGTACAGGTGTTTGTTAAATACATATTGATGCGTGTAAACTATAAAAAAATCTTTCCTTCACTTTCTTACCATGCAATATGGTTGTATTGATTATTCTCACAGAAGATGGGGTACCTTCAAACCTTTCAGCAATGACATCAGCTAGATTCATACCCACCTGGTAGATTAAATGTGTTATTCAGTGTGTACACTGAAATCACATTTCCAAAGATATATATATTTTTTTTTACCACAAAAGAAGGGAAAGCCTGGCTTGACTAGGATGTAAGATTTCTGAGGTCTGGGGAGGAGTAGATTCCTGGTATAGGATGGTAGCTAGTAACCAAATCTGTTCTACCTACATTTTGTGGTAGTAACGTCTTGCTTTGGGGAGGAAAGCTGTTTTTGGGATCTAAGAAACACAGACAAAACATAACACAGAGGAAGGGAAGTGGCACTCTCAAAAGGCATTGAAGGCTGAGGGACTGGTTTCCTGGGTGACCAGCAGAGCTCTGAGTGGATCTGGGTGACTTAGAGGATTATGCTAAGAGTTGAGGCTCTCTGGGCAGGTCAGTTACTAGTGGCAGCCAGGGTGAATGCATGCTGGGATCTACAGACACAAATGCTAAGGTGCAACTTGGTATTTCTTTTTTTGTATATATTTGGGTATAAATTAGGAAGCAGTGGCTGCGGAGAGAAGGAGTTGGGAAGTAGTATTGGGTAGACAGAGAAGTTAAACTGGCACAGGCTACACAAAGCTTTAGCCAACTTCACTGGGAACTGGGTTGCGTGAGGTTCCTCAAAGTTGATCTGAGTGGATTAAAGTGCCTGGGTCTCTGCATCTCACCTCTGTTAGCCACCACTGGGTGTGGTTGCCCTGGGGAGAATGTACCCTGGGTGACTTTTTGCAGCTGAGGCTGACTTTGAAAGAGCTGACCACTGGGACAAGGCCTCCTTTGAAGGAAGATCTGGGTGGTAAAACTCCAGTTCCTCCAGAGTTCATTCAGAGAAGGAGATTGTCAGATCCCACCAGAGAGGTAGGTGTTTAAGGAAGAACTAGTGTTGCTATATTAGTGAGAGGGACTTAGCATCTGGTGGGATGGATATTAGTGTGACTTGTTCAGATCCAGGGCCCAGTGACATCTGGGACTTTCAAGTTGTTTATGTTGAGTATCTGTTTAAAACAAAAATCAGAAACAAAGAAAAAAGTGACTTGAAATTCCGCTACTCTTGCTGTCTACACCCTTTGGTCTTCCTCAGTGAGGTCCAAAACTTTTAGACAATTCAGTTTTATTTTTTTATGTTCACTCAGGACTTAGACCTGAAACTCTAAGTACCAGGTGGATAAAGGGTGCAGGTCATAATGAAGGTGGGATGTGAACAGCGTGGGTGAGGAGGTGCCACATCCATCACTGCTCAGGCAGGGCACTGGGGAAAGCACCAGCCGGAGGAAATAAATACTCTTAGAACTTTGACTACCAGCTCCACCCCCCTTTTTAGAGAAATTAATCTTTATGATTAAATGGTGGTGTTGATACTGAGAGCAATGTTCTTAATATCTTATACCAGCCTGTTTCTTCTGAGTCATCAGTATAATTTCCCCGAGCTTGTTAGTTTTTGCATATTGGCCTCATAACAGGTGACTGCATTTTGGGTTGATTATTTGCATTTTAAAAAATAGGCTGCTCACACTGCATTAAATTTTTATAGCTACTGTGTTCATTGATCAGATCACTCTGTTAGAAGTTACTATTCCAGCTGTATATTTTAATTACACTTGAACAATCAGCCTTTCATAGTCTTTGAGTAATTTGCTGAGTTTAATTTGTCCTTTTGTCTAATTCTGACTTAAATTATTTCATTAGCGTTGGCAGTACTGTATTACACACCCTCCCTGATCTTTTTAAATCAATTTCTCGGGGTTTTAATTATGTAGAACAGTCAATAAAGGTTGATGCCAACAAAAGAACTATTGAGGCAAACGATCATGAAGAATATATGCCCACGAGATATATTTTATTAATGAACATCCTTAGCCTTTATGCCAAAACATTAACTAATTAATTCATACCATACCCCATAAGAATGGTCAGCAATTTTATTTTTCATTTAGTTAATGACAAACGGTGGTGCAGAGAAACTATACAAACTGCTGGAAGCTGCACAGCAAGCTGGACAAAAATGATGAGGTTTTCCTGGGTCATTGAAACATCAGAAGATGACTTATCTGAAAAGAGTCATGATATATTAGATTCAAAGCAAAAACACTGACTTCTGATAATAGTTTATTTTATTTTCATACACAGCCAATACATTATAGAAGAAAAAGATCTAAGCATCTAGTTCACAGGTTTTAAATCATCTGGTTTTTGACTATATTTTGATGTATAAACCTGTTTTTTTGAATTTACAGAATTAATTTTTTTATTTGAATGTCTTTGAGAGGGACATGAGCCACAACTCCTCACATCCCCAACACAATCTTATATTTGGCCTGTTTGCACCTATTTATGTTACCATTTTGATTCTATAAGGCATGTGAGTTTGCTGCACCTGGATCTAGTTCATTGCTCTTACTTCCAGCTGGAAAACTAAATCCAGAGGGCTCACATTTGAAGGCGCCCTAAATTACTGGAGGACCTCATCTGGGAACCCTAGCTTCACAGATTCTGTTTAATGTTTTTTTCTGTGACACTGAGCATCCTCTATCCATTTCTTCAGAAAATTAAAGTAAGGGAAGTATTTTATCACATCTTTTTGGATGATGGAAATAAGAACTGGAAGCTATACTATAGATCCATAAGCTTCCCAATTGTATTAGTTTGGTGTGACCTGGAGAATATCAGTTGCAAGTCAGAAAATGTGGTTTAATCTCTGCTGTGTCACTACCTAGGGGCTAGCGACTCCATGGCTTTGCTTTCCTCAGAGACTTATTGGATGAACTCTAAGTTCCCTTCCAGCCCTGGGATCTTATGATTCTTTCATGAACTCTAATGAAAGAATACACAGGAGGCAGAGAAAGATAAGTCATTCCATTAAAATGCCATGGTTCTAGGCCATCAGTTGCCTTCTGGAAGTACTTTTGAAGCTGAGATTTAATGTCTCACCCACCTTTCAGAGGCATAGGAAATTCAGAACCACCTAGTGTAGGGAAGTGGCTATTAATTAGGGTGTACATTAACACGAGATCTCTGGGAGATACAAAATAGGTATTTTAGAGGTGCAGAGACTTCTCTGATCCCATTGAGGAAGGTATTGCTAAGCAACTGTCATGTCAGTCAGACCAGGTGCTTCTTGAGTACAAAGACTCATCATCTTTGTTTTCCCAAGATTTAATCCATTGAGCACAGAGTGTGTGCTCAGTAATTACTGGCTGATACGTCACATTCAAAGAAGGACTGTGGAATCCCAGTGTTGGAAAAGGATCTCAGAAATTGAACCCAGCTGCTCTGTTGCAGAAATCCTCTTTAGAAGGCTTCAGAATCTTATTCTAGAAGATTCCTTACCAGGCTGCATGAATTCAACCAGTTATTCTTTCAATAAATATTTACTGAGTGCCCTCTATGCACAGGAAGGATTCTAGGGTACATTATCAAGGAGACCACTCCAGGAGGCTTTTCATTCCAACTATAGTATCACCAGTGACTAGGGTGTAACATGTGTAACAGGTTTCTATTGCACCAATGGGCAACTCTCAACTCTACCTTCCTCTGGGAAGTAAAACCTTTTCTCTGCAATACCAGCATCAGTTCTCCCTGTCATTTTCTCACGTGTCTTGGCACATTGCCCCAGGAATCCATGAGAGGATGCCATCTGTCACCTAGCCTTCACCTTGAACTCAACTGCAGGTGTCATTTAACACCTCCTAATGTACTGGCCTGTGGGGTGGCCATGTTCACCTCAGAGCATTTAGTTTCATGCTTGGGCCTGGATGTGGCTGCTGGAGATGACACTTGTCATGTTTTTTTCTGGTAAGGCAGAAAAAGCGGTAGTGATCTGTCTTCTGGCAGCACAACTTCGTGGTCCATTCTCTAAGGGAACTTTTCTTGCTTGACTGAGGTAGTCAATTCTTTTTCCAAAACCTCAGTGCATACCTGGTTGAAAGCTGATTTTTCTCAAGTTGGAATGAAGGAAAACCTGAGTAGATGAGCATGGGGTGCAATACTGCCAAGGATCCAGTGGGGCCTGAGCACATACAACCTGTTCTAGAGAGTGTGTTCCTGAAATGCACCATTCAAAATCTTTACTCTGCCTGCATCCTGTGCAGTGGCTTATTGACTCAAACTCCAGTTCTTAAGCACAGCGACCCCTGTGATGTGATCATTGTCTACCTTGCCAGTTGCCCTCATTGGGTTTTGCGGTAGTTAAACAGAACTTAGTGTTTACTTAATCACCCCTCTATTGTGTTCTTTCCACTCTTTGCTTCAACTTGTCTCTCGGATTGGCATTCCCTACCCTCTCTGCCTAGCAGCTCCTTCCTTCCTACCAGTGAGGGATAAAGTTGACCTGTCCTTTATGGTCATTTAGGGTGTGCCTCTTCCATGAATCATAATTAACAACAGACTCATAGTTCATGATGGTGCTCCCTCTCCTAAGACTTCCTCCCAGCTGGAAGGAGTTTTTACTGGGTTGAGCTACTGTAGAACTGGATCTCTGTTCCCATGCAGAAAATATCTGCTATTAAAAGGACTTTAATTGTAATAGCCTTTAAATGTAATTATGACTGGCTAAGTTGCCTGGAAACAGGGAACTTTTCTGTTATCTCTGAGCTTCCTACTGGTCAGGTTGAGTGTTTTGCCTTCAACAAATACTAAGAAGGTTAAATCAATTACTGTCAGAAGATTTCAGACAGGTGGAAACATCTAAGTCACTGTAAGGGCTTTCTCAATATAGACTTTTAAAAAAGGCATCTCTAGGTAGTTTTATTGGATTTATAGTCATTTTTATGCATCTTTAAAAATTTTCATTTTATTGCCATAATACTTAAAACAGCTTGGTATTGGTACAAAAACAGACAATCAGACCAATGGAACAGAATTGAGAGTCATGAAATAAAACCACACATATATAGTCAACTAATTTTTGACAAAAGGGTGAAAAAGCTACCTTGGAACAAAGATAGCCTCTTCAATAAACGGTGCTGGGAAAATTGGACTAAGACATGCAAAAAAAATGGACCAAGAAAACTCCCTTAATCCATGTACAAAAATCAACTCAAAATGGTTAAGAGACTTAGAGACAAGACCTGAAACCATAGCATACATAGAGGAAAACTTGAGCAAAACTCTCCATGAACTACAGTTCAGAAATCTATTTCTGGAAACATCCACAGATGGCAAAAAAAATGAAGGAAAACATAAACAGATGAGACTACATCAAACTGAAAAGCTTCTGTACAGCAAAAGAGACAACAGAAAAAACTAAAAGATGCCCAACCGAATGGGAAAAAATCTTTGCTCTCCACATGAGTGATAAGGGTTTAATAACGAAGATCCACAAGGAACTCACACAACTAAACAAAAGCAAAACAAAAAGCCAATCAAAAAATGGGGAGAAGAACTAAAAAGACACTTCTCCAAAGAGGAAATACAAATGACCAACAGGCACATGAAAAATTGCTCAACATCTCTAGTAATAAGGGAAATGCAAATCAAAACCACAATGAGATACCACCTTACACCAGTAAGAATGGCCCACATTCTAAGAACAGGCAACACAAATTGCTGGTGAGGATGTGGAGAGAAAGGAACACTAATACACA
>PVHY01017745.1:14653-30796 GCA_004024945.1 Uropsilus gracilis
CTTCTGGGAATCTACCCAAAAGAGACCTCAATGTGGGTACAAAAGGACACCTGTACCCGTATGTTTACTGCAGCACAATTTATAATTGCAAGGTCATGGAAACAACCTAAATGCCCCAAAACAGAGGACTGGATGAAAAAAATGTGGTATATATACATGATGGAATATTACTCATCAATTAAAAATGACAAATTTGACACTTCATAACAACATGGATGCATTTAGAAGAAATCATATTAGCTGGAACAAGCCATAAAGAAAAAGGCAGAAACCAAATGGTTTCACTAATGTATGGGATATAGTGAAAAAAAATAAAATAAATAAAAGCCTTGAGGAAAGTCAAAACAAGCAAAGCACCAAAATGAAGTGCACAACTATGAACAGGAGGGAAAGGGAGGGAAGGGAGGGGGAGGGGGGGGGCAAACCCTTGAGATTACAAAGTTGTGAAATTTATATATAAATAAAGAAAAAGGAAAAAAAATTTTCATTTTATTTTCTAAATTTTAATTAACTATTTTTTAAGTTGTACTAGATATTTTACTGAGGTAACACAATCTTATTAATTAATTCATTTTTCTTATTGTTTGCATACATAGCTCACGTTTGTAGGCATGGTTCCCCCCTCTTTCCTCCTCCCCTTCCCCTGGTCCCCCTTCTGTTCACTCCAATTCCTTTCTCGTTGTCAGTTGCTGGTTGATGATTGGCCTGTCAGTCTCTTTGTATTCTTTTCTGAAGCAGTATCCACCTGGGTGAAGTCCCTCATTTCTGGGGGACTGCAGACCAGGCTGATCAAATCTCCATGAATAACCTTAGGGCAGGTGGTCCTTCGGAGCATGTCAGCAAACCTCCTGTAGGTCTGGTGCATGGGGTGGCTCTCCCATTTCTTGGTTGTGAAATTTCCTGAGGTGAAGGAGACAGTCTCTTTTTCTCAGGACCCTTGTGATCTCTGGTTTCAGTGTCTCCTTGTTCTTATTGGTTATCTCATCCATCCATTCCATTGTTTTCCTTGGTGCTGTTTTTTTCAGCTTTGTAGCTCTGGTAACTGGCTTTGGGAAACCACTTTCCAACCACTGGCCATGGGGGAGTTCCCCATGGAGACAGACCTCAGCTGGTGTTTGGTCTGACTCACACCTCTCTTTTGGTTCACAGTTCTCTGCGGGCCACTGACACTTTGTGGCGTTGCTCCCCCATTGAGATTGAGGAGTTCCTTGCTCATGTTGAAAGTGTCTCTGGATGGGGAGTTTAGCCCAGCATAAGAAATGTTGTTGGTGTCAATTGGTGATATGTCTTAACTCTCATCCAATACAGTCTTGTGTTTCAGCGTTCTGACCATACTCTTTTTGTGTTCAGGACTTTTATTTCTCTGTCTCTTCCAGCATATGTATATGTATCTGGGTTGCTATTTTTTCTCGTTCAAGGTGAGGAGTGGCTGAGGTGGGAATGTATCAGAGGGGGAACACCCCTGCAGCCCACCCCCCCAACCTGTAGGAGGAAAGGGCAGAACCTCCACCTGCATGAAGGTCACCAGGTTGCTTCAGCTTCCAGCGGGGGGTAGAGGTGTGGGAGGTGGGGTGGGGTGAGAGACAGATCTGTAATTAAAAAAATACTCAAAAAAGCAATGTCTACTTAAAATTGCAATCTTTCAAAAACAAATAAGTAAACAAAAGACAAATACAAAACCAAACATAATTTACCGTCACCACATGCAGCACAGCTTCCTAAAACCGTCTTTTTCCAGCTTCCTCTTTAAACACATCTCAAAGCCTCTCCTGGCCCTCCCCAGCACCTGTTTTCCACCCTTCACCTCAGCACCTTCCTTGGGTCCCTGGCTTTTCTCTGCTTTTGCCAATGAAATCCAGGTGGTTGCCTTGGCCCCTTGCAGGACACAATACTCAGGGTGGTGTGGGTGGGGATTTTGTTGGTAACCCCTTCCTCACAGAAGCTGTTCTGGAACACTTAAATTAACCATGAAGACTACCAAATGGGGGTCTTGCTAAGGATTCCCCTGGAACAGGGAATTGCCATCACTTCCTACTGCAAAGAACTTGCCCATCAGCTTCTCTGGTGAGTGCCTGAGACCTCCTATTAAGTGGGCCTTTGGAGCAAACCACAAATGGAGGTGGGTGTAACTGTGTTTAGTTAGTGGGAGGCTTGCTGCTGGGTTACTGTGAGGAAGTGAAGACCCAGAACCTTTGAACCTGTTTGTTACCTTTGTTACCTAGATGGCGGGGCCCCCTCCTCTCCAGAGGTGACAGGGTACATTTTTCAGCTTGTGCTTTCAGGATGTAACTAGTGTGGTATTTTTTATTCTGGTACTGCTTGGCTTGCTTCATTTGCTTTTATGACAGTGCTTGGATATGGTTAAATGACAATTTAATGTGTATAATAACTCATTTAAAGTTTTAGCGAGGGCTTGAATGAAGGTGATGGGGTTTGAATGCATTTTCGAGCAAGCTGTACAGTTTAAACTTAAGCCAGGGGCAACTTAGAAAGATTTCTTACCTTGGCAGAAAACAGCTCTATTTTCTACATTCCTTTTATTATCAGCTCTTTTTTTCCCACTTTGCTTTTAGTTTTATTTCTTGATTGTGTAGGAAAATACACTGGGGAATTTGAGCTTAATTTCCATCCTGTGTACTTTAATTTTTTTCTTGGGATTCATAAGATATCTGAAAATTGTCTCAGGTCACCAACATTCCTCTTCCCATGAATTCTTTTGAACCAGGAAGTTTAGGGAGTTTAGATAAAGTTTGCACTGAACATTTTTTCTGTTCTTGTCAGAACCCGAGGAGACTATAACTTGCTATTTGCTTGCTTTCCATGTGTCCTATGAGGACACTCAGCTGGTGTTTGGTGACTTATTTTGCTACCATTCAGGGAGTAGCTGGTGGAAGAGAGAGCGAGGATGTGAGTCAAATTAGTCTGGGGATTCAGCGGGCCCAGGTGTTTGGCTGAGGGGAACAGGTAGTGTCTCATGAACTGTGACTGACCCCCGGAGTCACTGGAGGAAAGGGGGGGAATCCTGACCCAATGGACTTTTCTAGGTTTGAACATTCTCTGCAAATGGAATTGGGTAGAATAAACTGGAGGCTGCTTTTCTCCAGGACCAGAACTTTTGGGAGTTCACTTCTTAGCAGTTTGCAGATGACCAAATATTGGTTTGAGAATAAAAATGGTTCTGGTTTCCTTGTCTGTTTTACTTTTTCAAACTTTGAAATGGCAATTTGCAGAGTGCACTGTATTTACACTGGTTCATGCATAACTACTAATAGATATTCTGAGGTTCAAAGCTCAGCTTGGTGAGCACTTGGGACACCTGTCACCAGGAGGGAGAACTGCCTAAATTCTAACACAGGTTCAGGGAAAGCTGCAGAAATGTTAAGTCATTGTTCATCAGTTTGGGCAGAGCTCCTGAGCTGAGGGAACTTAGGATGCTTCGACATCTCCCATCTTGCCCACCTCCCACTTCCTGGTAACCACAATTCTATTCTCTGCTTCTATTTTTTTATAAAGATTCTCAGCATATAAAGTGAGATCATAGAGTATTTGTATTTCTCTTTCTAGTCAGTTTCAGTTAGCATTATATCCTCCATTTTCACCCATATTATTGTAATATAATTTCACTCATATAATTGTATTCTAGCTCATAGTTAAATTATATTTAAGTCTAATTTAAACCAGAGGCAACTTAGAAAGATTTCTTATCTTTTTAATTCTACACACACATCCCTTAATATTTAGTGGTTCATGGTACGTGTATGTATATTATATACTATATCTGTGTATATCCACACATATATCTCATATCTTCTTTATTCCTTGAAGAACACTTAGGTTGTTTCTATGTCTTGGTTATTGTGACTAGTGCTACAATGAACATGGGGTACATTTCCTGCACATCTATATCCAGAAGTGCTGGGTCATATGGTAGTGCTCTCAAGTTTTTTGAGGAATCTTATTACTGTTTTTCATAGGGGCTGTATATCCCATAACAATGTGCAAGAATTACCTTTTCTCTAAATGCTTACTAGCACTTTTATAGCTTATCATTTTGATAAAAACTATTTTAATAGGTATGAGATAATAAATCATTGTTATCTTGATTTGCATTTCTAATGATTGGTGAAGCTATGCTCCTCTTCATGAACCTGTGGTTGTTTGTCTTTGGAAAAAATAAGTCCTTTACCCATTTTAAATTGGATTATTTGTTTCCTTTTGTTATTGAGTATATGAGTTCTTTATAGTTTTTGGATCTTTACTCTTCATCAGATACATGGTTTGAATGTATTTGCTCCCATTTCATAGGTTGTCTTTTTAGTTCTTTGCTGTGCAGATACTTTCCAGTTTGATATCAATTATTTCACATTAAAGTGATATTTTAATTCTTAGATTAATCCTGGGAAAAATAGCTTTTTATTTTATACTTTCATAACTGTCTCTTGGCTTTAGATCAATTAATAACTCCAATTTAATGATTTTTAGCTTTACTAGCAATCTATGCTTTACTGCCAATCAGAGGATTCTTGCAAAAGGTGGAGGAAGTCAGCTCTCAGTGGCTCATTTCCTTCTTTGACAGGGTTCTGAACAGGAGCGTTTCACACAGCTGACCTTGAAGGAGCTGTTGAGAGAAGTGCAGAGAAGACTGTGAGTGAGCAAAGTCAATGGACGGAGAATCTCTCTTTGTGGAAGAATTGAGATCCAACTGCAAAGGGGTAGCTTAGAAACACATGGTTATTCTGTTTTGTTTTTTCCTTGAGGAAGAGGCGGTTAATTTGCACAAAACATGACCACCATATTTTGGAATGACAAATTTTCAGTCAATTTGTTTGCATCTCAGTGACCATCTTCAAAGTAGGGGCAAGGAGGGTGGTTTGAACATTTTGAGAATAATAGGGTAGCCAGAAATCAGTGGGGATGCCAATTTATAGGGCAATCAGCAGGAGATCTGAAATCACAACCTTTCATTTATCCACTGGTTATAATGCCCAGTGAATTACAGGGTGTTTTTTTTTTTTCTGGCAAGAACTTTTGTTTCTATAGAACAGGACTAGATTGAAAATACATTTTCAGCCAGCAACCCCATTGCCTCCTGACTGGGGGATAAAAGACTTTACTACCCCTTTGTGCACACTTTGCTAATTGTGTGTTTATCTCTCTCTCTCTCTCTCTGTGTGTGTGTGTGTGTGCATCATACTATGGAATTAGGGAATGGGTGGAAGAACAATGAAAGTGGGCTCTGTCTGTGCAGGAGGAATATGAGAAATAAGCAGGAACATACATATACTCCCAGTCACCTGACTTTTTTTCCTATGTCTTTTCCTTGTTGCCAAATCTGAACAGTGGGTGTTAGGAAAGAGAAACGGGCACACAGTGGGAGAATGATGAAAAGGATGGTGGCTCCAAGGAGTCATCTACTCTCTGTCTTTATCGCTAGTGCCTAATACTCTAAAGGCTAAATTTCAATTCTTTAAAAAAAGGTTCAATTTAATTTTAACTCCTATCTTAGAGAGCTTAGCTGAACATTGAACATTTAATCTAATCAAGATTACATTCAGCACTGCTTTCAGTCCTTGCTGAGAGCTCTGGTGAACCATTTATTAACTGAATGACTTAAATGGAATTCACAGGTTGGCCGCAAATCTGAGAGAGAGGAGGCTAGTTCCAGGCAGTTAAGGGGCAGAGTCAGCTTATTTCACCTTGGGAATGGAAGACGCTGGACAGTGGGACAATGGCCTAGTATATTTATGACCAAAAGAGTGGAGACCACTGCTTGCTATCAGCTTAGAGTGGACAAGGAGTGCATGAGTTTTAGCATGTATGAGGGTTGTTCCTGGTCCAGAAAATGTGCCAGTTGGAGGGAGGGATGTATCTCCCTCCCAATGGAGTCCTATGAAGAGACATTGTTCTCTTTACTACTTACCTCCATTGCAGCATATGGCCAGTTTACAGGGGACTGGCTCATATGCCCAGTCTAGACTTTGTGGCCCACTGGGCAGGAAGGTGTGTCTCAGGACACCTGGTCCAGGTTGCTTAGGGCATGAATGTGACATGTGTCAACTGTGGACACATGGAAAGATTTTTCTGGTTCCCATCAGGATGGTATTTCTGGTGATTTTTTTAAAATTTAAAGTTTTTAAAATTTACATATATATGTATATGTATATTTATATTTATATTATATTATTGTGTACCCTGGGGCTTTCCCACTTCCCTAACACCTGTTAACCATCCCACTCTTTTGTGGCCTTTGCCTCCCCCTCCTTCCCCCTGCCTCCTTCCCCCTCCTCCTCTCTCACTCCATTGTTCAGTCCCATTGGTTGTTTTTATTTTTTCTTGTTTGTTTGTTTTTCCCTATATCCATCATATAAGTGAGACCATCCTGTATTTCTCTTTTTCTTTTTAGCTTATTTCTGCTAATATGAGTCCTTCTAGCTCCATCCATGTTGCTGCGAATGACATATGTTTGTTCTCCTTGATTGATACGTAGTATTCCATCGTGTACATACACCGCATTTTTTTCAGCCAATCATCTGTTTTGGGGCATTTGGTTTGTTTCCAAATCTTGGCAACTGTAAGCATAGCTGCAATAAACATGTACATACAGGTGTCCTTTTGAATTAGTGTTTTCATGTCCTCTGGGTAGATTCCCAGTAGTAGGATTGCTGGGTTGAATGGTAAGTCCACTTTCAGTTGTTTGAGGGTCCTCCACACAGTCTTCCATAGTGGCTGGACCAGTTTGCACTTCCACCAGCAATGTAAGAGAGTTCCTTTTTCTCCACATCCGTGCCAACACTTGTTTTCCGTTTTATTTATGTGAGCCATTCTTACTGGTATATATGTCTGGTGTTTTCTACAGATCTTATTTTTCTGATAATTTTTTCCTGAGCTTCTTGCTTCTGGCTCACTGGAGGCAGAGACATCTGCACATCACATTCTTTCATTCCCACTTCTGATTTCTTCTTTTTCCCACCTTCTCCACCATGATGAGGGAACAAGGAACAAATATTCTCTTCTCAGTGACCCTAATAGATCTATGACCCTATCAGCAAAGATAACTCTGTGAAGATGCAGCCATCCTAGCTTATCTGGATCGTAGGGTAATGTGTGGAAAGCTGGACACTGTAGTTTCTGAGTATCCCATCATAACATTCTGACTCAGGAAATTAAAATCTTGACCTCTTTTGCTTCCTACACTCCCAGACATACAAACTAAGATGTGGGATGTTTATGCACTAGTCTGCAGTATAAACATGATGTAAAGACATGTCCAGGTTTAAGTCATATCATGTCTAGTATGCTTTAGTCTGAGCTCAGTCCACCCTCTTCTAGGTGATAGGCTAGGTGCTTTTTCATTTCCAGAGTGAAGTGAGGCACTTATAAGCCTGTTCCTATGCTTGATAGCTGTTCTCTTGACCCACTTCAACAAATTGCAGGAAAGATGATTAGTGTGCTTTTTTCCTCCTGATCTTGTGTACTGTTTCAATACAGTGCCAGTTTTGAGACAGTGTCAGTTTTGCTGACCCTATTCTGCCCCATCACAGGGGTGGTTTTTTTTTCTGTTTTGCACAAAGATCCCATGTATTCTGTGGCTCTTATACATTCTGCATGCCCAAGTCCCCTTGCACTTAGTACAGTCGACACAGAGACTGAAGGAAAATTTACTGGCAATCCAATTGGTCAAGTTATTTCATTAGTACCAAAGTATTTCACACACTCAGACAGTGAAGGATTGTAATTGTGTTATGGGAGGGCCTGTGGAAGCTGGACAAATGAAGATAAGGTGGGGGTAGGGGAAATCTCCGTTTCTTGCCTCTTTTGTTTGTATGCAGCTCTTAGGTTGTCTATTAGAGGGAGAAAAGCTGAATTACAGAAAAACCACAAATAAACAATCAGTAAATTTAAGGGAATTGACACATGCTCACAAACAGAAATGCAATGTAAAATGTCCCCCAAATGTCAACGCCAACCGTGGCGTTTGTCTTTGGGCTGCCTTCAAGAAACACACATAAATCCAATTGCTGTGGCTGCACCAGACTCATCTGATCAGCAGGCCTCCGTTCCACTGGGGCTAAGGCTGTTTTGTTTTCAAAGGAGAAGACGTATCTGTGTTTGCCCTCCTTTGCTTTGTAAAATTGAATTGCAGAGAACTCATGAATAATAGAAAGAGCACTAAGGACTGTGAAATTAACACTGGCAAGAAACAGAATTTCTAAAAGGGGAAACTACAGAGGAAGGCTCACTCCAGCCTCCCCCTATGTCAGGGCTTAGAAACTGGGACATCTTAGCATCAGAGGGTGGGATCGGTTCATAAGACAAACGTTGGGCTTCTGCTTTCAGGTAGGTGAGTATTTTCAAATCTTTTAGGTGTGATAAATATTACCATATTCACCATATTCAAGGGTGAGGATTGTGGTGGTTTATGACTCCAGTGAAAGCCACAGGGCAATTTGTGACTTTTGTCCATCTTATGTTTTAATAGTGAGGACAGAGAACTTTTATTCAGTGTGGACTTTGTGCCTGGTATTATGCTTTACACATATTTTGCACCTGGTATTATGCTTTACACATAATTTCATAACTGACGCTGATATGGTATGGTTATTTCCACTGTACAGATGTAGAAACTGAGGTGGAAGTTTAAATGACGTTTCTATGAAGAGGAGGAGTTGATGGTCAATCCAGGTTGACATCTTTTTAATGTCCACAGAAGCCTCATGACTCTATGTATCCTCTTAGCCTTTTATCTGTGACACCCTGAAACAACATATGCGGTGACCGAGAGGCCCTGCCTTTCTGCTCCTTACAAGGATCTTATGTATTCTTTCCATTTCATATTCTCTCAAACAGCTAAAGTGACAAGACTGTGCTTTATTGGGACAGATTCTACTACGACCTGTGTCTATGCTGGAGTCCTCACAACCTAAGGGTTAAACAGTTATAAAGTCCAATATCAATGCATGTGGTTAATAACCTGAACTTTGGAATCAAAGTGTTTATTTTGGATTATTGATGGAGTGAACACCTACTATGTGCTAAGCATTCTGTTAAATGCTAGATTTAACTCCAGATCCACTGCTTAGATCTGTGGACCTTAGACAATTTATTGAACTTCTTTAATGAAAATTATAATACTTACCTCTGGGCTGTTCTAAGATTAGAAGCTGGTATATAGTAAGAGCTCAATAAATAGCATTATTAATAAAGGGATAAAAAGTGCTGTTGTTGAGCCTGTGCCAGCTTCTATTACTTCCCTGAAGGCCTTGCTAGCCAAGGTTTCTGCTAGCTAGTGTGCATCACTGGGGCCTGGGAAGTAATGTGCTAACACTAAGCAATTAGCCTTTGCAAAGGCCTTTTAGTGAGATAATGACTTAGCCCAAAGGAATACCTAATTTCCAGCACAATGGCAGGTCATTTCAGCAAGGGACTTGCACATCAAACCTTCAAGTATCTGCCTGCTCTTCAAGTAACTGCCCTCTTGGACAGATAAGAAGCTCTCCTCCTGCAGATCAAAGGAGTAGGTAGTTGTTTGGAAATACAGTAAATTTATTTTAGATAATGAGAAAGTTTCCATTTGTCCTTCTCGGTGTTAATATCTCACCTCTATGTAATGCATAGTTCACTGATGTTAGCACTTGAAGATTTTTCAGATGCCCTCAATATCGCTGCTTAGCTAATCTAATGTGATTCAGCTAATAGGTTTTCTATCAGTGTTTATGAACCATCTCATCCATCCACCCTTCTGCCTACGAGAAGTACGTATGTGCAATAGGCCTGCACTGTCCTCTTTCCCAAACCAGCGACTTCTGAATGAAGATCAGTGTATAGATTTGAACTTCCATGGTGTATTCTCTGAAACAAAATGGAAACCAAGTTCTCTATAACATGTTTCTTTCTTTTTTTTTTCTTTTTTGATGAGATTATGGGTTCTTTATATTGCTTACTCAGACAGGGATAATAACAGAATACAACCATGTTTGTAGTTTATAATTTCAAACCGAAGGGTCAGTAATAGCAGCTGCTTGATGATGATTTAAGTTAAGAGGAAGAGCCAAGAGTGTTCCCTCTTATTTAGGAGGGAAGCTGAGCTCAGTAGCTCCTGGTGGCTTCCATCTCAACCTAAGTTCTACCAGACAGAGGGCTACTGCAGAGTTCAGTTTTATCAATTTTCTCCAACACCATCCCTTTCAACATCTCTTTGTCTCTTGGGTTCAGCCATCTCAGCTTCCTGCTGCTGTAGTTGCAGCCATGTTGAGGGTACTTTTGTCATGGATCCCCTCCTCCTGGTCTTAGCTTGCTTTATCAGTGATGTTGTTCCTTCTCTCCTGCTTTCTCTGTTAGCCCTGGCAGCCCTAACTCCTTTTCCTGCTTTACTTTCCTTTGCGATACTTCCACTCATCTTCTATCCTATCTACGTTCTCCTTTAATCGTTTATTATCTTTCTCTCAGGTACAGCATAAGCTCCTTCGAGTGAGAACCCTTTGTCTTGTTCACTACAGAATCCCCAAGACCTGGGAAGCCTCCTGCCATGTAGTCAGTGCTCACTATATACACATTAACTTTAAGTGTGATTATGGGTAAATGATCCAGCTTTTCATTAGTTAAATTCCACTCTTGGGTTTAGCTAGAACAATAGAAATAATATCTTCTTGTTGCATAGGAGCTTCAGGGTTGTCAGGCATGTTTCAATCTAGGTGTTGTAAAGTCAGTATTCAAAATACTGAGAGAGCAGAAAAAGTCTGTCTGGGATTCCATATAATTCAGCAGTTGAGGGTTGCTGTAAAATCAACAGAAAGTAGAAATCTACTTGCATAAAGAAATCTACATATAAATGAAAGGCCTCTTAATAACCCTGTTCAAAGGGCTGGAGGTACAGCAGGAAGAAAAAGCCACTGCTTGCCATCTTAGCTTGCTTCCTGAATCACTATCTGGCACACAGCAATTTTTCTTATCTTTGAGACTCTAATTTATTTCTAGGGTGGAAATGACTTTCCCCCTTTCTTTAATTTATTATGTTTTATTGTTTTCCTCATTTGCTTTGAGATTTTTAAACTGTGGCATGTTATTTGTAATGAGCTAAGGAAGGCACATTGGCCCTTTTCAAACTTTCATTATTGTTAAAACTAGTGCAGTGAAGTTGAGTCCTCTCCCGGGGCTTCCCTATAGCCATTGCTTGCCATCAGTAAATATTCATAAATGTGCGATCATGGAAATGAAATAGAATGCCTCAAAATTACTTCAGAGGCACTAGGAAGGCCCCGAAGAGCAAACTGGGAGGCTGCGTTTCATTTTGCGATTTGGAATGAAGAAAGTATTCTTCTTGTCAGTAGATGACATCCTCTACCCTAAAGAAGAATTCTGTAGAACCTGAGCAGACTGTGTTTGAATTAACAGCTGCACAGTGGAAACAGTGGATTCGATTACTGACCCTTAAGGTGAAGGTCTGCTTGCCTGGTGACCAAAAGTCAAAATTCCAAGATTTTTATTGCCTGACAAGCAATAGAGAAAGGAGTACTCCTTTGTCATATCTCCCTGAGTAGTTCCCTTTTATTTGAGGGACCCGTATGTTACAATTCAAGGCTGAGTCTCAATGGAAGTTCTCTTCAGGCACTCTGCGCTCTGGCACACTGCCCGTTTCCTCCTCCTCCAGCTCCCCAGCACTCAGTTGCCATTTTGAGAATAACCACTTGGGCATCGTTCTGTGAATGGCTACTGCTCCTGTATCTCACATTTCTGTGAAAAGGCACAGTTGGGTATAAATATTCTATCTCACAGTTATAGTTTGATCCACACCTGAATGGGAGTGAAGCAGGCAATCAGGGAATAAGGACACCAGGTCTGTCAGCAAGCAGATTTGGTAGTATTGATACTGACTCAGCAGATTCATATAGAAAGACTGAGTACCCCTACTAGGAAGTTAAGGGCTTATCTACACTTTGCATGTATTGGTGTTCCAGGTGAGGTAGCATTGGTGGTAGCTAGTGGCGAAGCTAGAATGAGGAAAATTTAAGGAGAAACTGGGCTGCATACCAGTAAATTTAGTCAATAAGTCACGCGTTGTTTATCTAAACTTCTAGGCTATATTTTTCATGGTCACAGTGCTTCAGCATATTTCAGGTTATCATGCTTCACCTGGTTATCACACATTCAGGAGCAGTTCTGAGGGGGCTGGTGGCACCTTCTTAGATATTCTCATCCCTAAGAAGGACTGTGGATACTGCCTTTGCTTTGGATTCCACAGTCTTAAAATGCCTTGATACCTTCTACTCCTAGTGGCAGGATTTCTTTAGACTAGTACACATTTATGAAATGCCTCCAGTGTGACAAATACCTTGACAGGTTATCCCAGTTGTAAAGAACCCAAGAAGGTCCAGCTCCTTCCAGAAAGAACTGGTTAACCAAATGACTTCTGATGGTGACCAGCCTGCTAGGATACCTTTAACTGTAGTGCTGAATCCGCCTCACCCTTTGCCTTTTATTATCTCCCATGACAAATCTGGTTCTGGGCTCAAGGAGAGAAAGATTCAATGATTCTAGTGAATTGATGAAGGTGATATATTTAATCAGAGGCTGTTTCCAGAGAGCGACCATGGTTCTGTGGAATCACTTAAAGGAGAACTATAATCTAGGAAATTAAAAGCATCAGCAACATTTGCAGTTGTGGAATGTCAAGGTCAGGCAGGGAAAAAAAAAAAAAGCCCGACAGGGCACTCTTGTCACTGATTTCAAAGGAGCTAATTCTTAGGGTTATTAGCTGCCTCAATTTACAACGCTATATACTCTTGAACACCAAATGCTCATTATCAAAAATTAAAGAAGCGTGGAGCTGAGATTTGAATTATATTTTAGATAATAGATTTTATAACATGCTTCATATTGTTAAAATTGACCTGACCTTACAAAGGTTTCTTGTAGGTATGGAATCTCAGTTAGAATATCTTAATCCCATGAATATGAGGAAAACTAGGGAAATCTCCTCTGCTTTTATTCCATTGTGGTGTCTGGAAGGAGGCAAAATTGTTAGGTAAGTATAATCCAGCTTTGTGATTCACAGTCTTGAATTTTAGGCTCTCTACTTGCACTCTATTTTAATCTTTTCTTAGGAAGAAAATGGAAATTTGCTCAATTTCTTGAGAAGATGGATAGCCCCTTAGTGGGTTTATAGGCAGTCAGATAAAAATGTCCTAATAGAAGATTTTCAGGCTTTCGCTATCTCTAGGGGGGTTCTGGGGATAGGTAGTTTATATGCTGAGTCCATGGGAAGGCTTGCTTGTTGCAGTGACAATGGCTCCCTGCAAAAGGTCTCCCTCCTCCTCCAAACTTATTCCAATTTACATTATGCTCGACACATAAAACAAGGACAAAAATTAAATTTTGCCAATAATTCTCTAGTCAAGAGTAGATGCACATTATATGCTGTTTTGATTACAGACACATCTGTTTGGCTTCCACGGTTTTTTTTTTGCTGACTCTTGAATTCTCCTTCCCTCTGTTAGTAACCTCTGCTTCTTTCATTTTGAATCCTAACAAACATATTTCTCATGTTCCTCTGGACTTTCTCCTTCAGCCAAACAAATCATCATGTTACAGACTTGCTTATCAAGACTTCTGGGCCCAAACCCTTAACATTTTGCTTCAAAATCCTTTTTGTCTCTCATTTCACTTGGCCATATATCTGTGCTACACAAAATTTGGTTAAAAGCCCATTTCCCAGTTTAACATATTCTGATCATTTCTCTGGAGAACGAGACTCATTATCCATTCTTAATAATTTTTAAAAGTACTTCTGCCCAGAAAAAAAAATTCTTGTATCTAAATTAAAGTCCTTTCTTATTTAAATCTATTTCCTTATTGTATCTTTTGTTTTTTAAGGATATAATAAAAAAGTTAGTCACCCTCTTCCACTTATGAGTCTTTTAAAAAATAATTTTAAAAGTGGTTATAAAATTTCCTTTTCTTTCAGCTAAGTACCTTGTTTTCTCTCAGCATGTTTCTTCATACTTTTTATTATTATCTGTAACATTTTCTTTAGATCAAATCCAGAGAGAAATATATTTTTGAGTGAATGATTGTAAAGGCAGGGAAACTAAAGGTGATTAAATAAAAAATGAAAATAATTGCATCATATAATTTCTTGGATGAAAACAAAAGTAAAAAACCGTTAAAAGTTTATTTTTAAAATTTATTGAAGGTTTGGTGAGGCATAATTAACAAATAAAATTATACTATGAGATATATATGTGAGAATTTGGCATATATGGCTGTGGATTACAAAGCTGGGTTATACCTACCTAACAATTTGTCTTATAAAGGCCACCAAAGGGGGACTACCCAAAGGAATTCATTGCTAATGTTGAAGTTTTAGTCATCAATAGGAAAAAGAATTGTGGAATGAATTGGGACTAGAGTGGAAACAGAGTGATGGGAAGGGAAATGAAAAGAAATATTTAAGTTTCAAATTATGCTTTCTGGGAAACCTTATATTTTATCTGTAATTGATGGGGATACTGTGGTGAAATTGGGGGGTTGTGGCCTCCAGCATGGTGGTACTGCATTAGGATGGCAGCTATTGTGCCCTGGTGGGTAGAGACTTGGAGAAGGGAAGCCAAGCCTTCTTGTGAGAGGAACATAGAGAGAGGGGATTTAAGTGGAAGAGAGAAAGAAAGCAGGGGAAGCGAAAGTACAGAGGAGCACTAGGGAGGCTGGAGGCCTCAGAGCTGCAGCTGCCATGTGCAGCAGCAGGGCAGAGAAGGAAGCCACACTGTGGGCTTCTATCCCCAGCCTGGAGTGGTGAGGAGTACAGGAAAGCATGTGAAGAAGCTTGTAACTTGTATAGACTGACTTGGAAACCTGGTACTTGAAAACTTGCTTTAACTTTCAAACTGCAAAACTTGGGAGTTATCTAGAGACCTGAAGAGAACTTGGAATGTTGCTGTTTTTATGGTGAGACATATGAAGTGGTTGCCGTTACTGTACTGAGTGAGTCTTGCTGGTTTCAGGTCACTTTAGAGTTGAAGCTGAAAGAATGTTGGACCTGTGTCTTTTGGAGGAGGATCAACAACACCATCTTGGTTTCTTCATTGGATTAGAATCTCCGGTTTTGAAAGAGGATTGATGATGCCATCTTGGTTTCTTCAACTGGCTTGAAGGTGGGACAACCACCATTTTGTGGACACATGTGACCCATGTGCAGTTTTTTGGACTAGAGACTGAACTAGTTGGTAAGATAATCAAAAGGGGTCCATTGTACTCTCAGTGACTCTTGTCTATTTTGTCTCTTAATGAGTAAATCTGTCTTTGCCTCTTAAGGTTAGTGAGGTCTTGCCTCTGCTCGCATGGGCCAGGACAAACCTGATGAGTGGCTGGACTAGCTGCTGCCATTTGTAAATTTAGTTAAGTTCTCTGATTTGTTGGTTTTGTTACACAATTTCATAATCAAAGCTATCTCTTCTCCCCCCTTTTTTCCTATCAAATTTTATAACTAATTCCTGAAACCTGGAATGAGTGCTTCATTAAAATTCATTTTAAATTGATGATTTTCTCTCTTCTATTTTGAATAGCTCTTGACCATTTTTTAGAATTATTTTTCTTTTCCCTTGAGGAATTCTCTTACTAGAACAGTTTGTTAGTTCAGCCCCTGGGCTCCATCGTAGATAGGACAAGCCTCACTCTATATGTTTGGTTATTTTTGTATTGGCCCCATTTCTCCTCTGGTTTCTCACTCCATGGGGCTGATTCAAGCACAGAGTTCCCACTGACTTCAAAGGACTCTGAGGTAAAGTGGGAAATAATCTCACAGAAATTTCCCAAAGATGTCTTGGATTTATAGAAAAATGCTTGCAATATTTGAAAAACACATGAATATTATTCCTCCAAAAGTGAGGGATATTTTGAGACCAGAGAAAGTCAAGAAATCCAGAGCTTGTCTTGGTTTGTGCCCTGCGTGGCCCCGTCATGATGGCGGAGCCGCCAACTTCGCACGCACTGACCCTGTCCGCCTCTGGAGGGTGGGTAAGGTGGGGGCGCTCGCGTGCAAGGGCTGCGTGGGCCAGTTTTGACCCATGCCTGTGGCGGCCCGGACATCGGCTGCCACCGTGCCCATTGCGTGATGGGTCCTCATGTCCCCGTTCCCCCCCCATGTGGTGG
>PVHY01017746.1:7908-30795 GCA_004024945.1 Uropsilus gracilis
AAAAAAAAAAAAAAAAAAAAAAAAAAAAAAAAAAAAAAAAAAAAAAAAAAAAAAAGGAAAAAAAAAAGAAAAAAAAGAACAACCCTAGAAGGACACTCATAAAAATATTATAGTGATTATGAAATAATCACTAGTGATTATGGGATTAACAGTGCTGTAGGATGGAGTGACTTTTCAAATTTTTGGTTTACTGGCCTTTTTTTTTTTTTAAACAACATGCAAGAGTGATTTTTATTATTCAGAAATATCTGAGCAAGATGTAAGAACCAGTGAACGAGTTATTTTTATTGTTCAAAAAAGTCTGGAAAACCACAGAACCAGTAAAAAAGAAAAAGAGTGGACTAGCTGAAGGAATACAGAGCGCTTCCACTTCGGGGAACAAGAACGTGCTGCGCAAATACCAAACAAAACACTTGGGCAGGTATTCGTTATTTCTCACTGAAATCAGGGACTGTGTATCTTTCATATAAAACTTCCAAGCAGCCACCTGGTCAGAAATCATGTCACTGTGTCTTTCTACTCATGATCTTCTAGAAAAAACGTTCATCATCCTCTCATAAAATTTAATCACCAGAGAGTAAATACTGCACATGTGTGTTTCATTAAAATTGAGACTCAATGATTATAAGATTTCAGGCTTCTTAAAATGTTCAAAAAAAAAAAAAAAAAAAGAGCTCAGACCGCAATTTAAAATATTATCACTTACAAGAGACATAGAAATTTCAGAGATGCTAAAACGGGGGGAAATCTGTCTTACTAAATAATGTGACTAAAATAATGGCCCAGTGACCTCTTTCAGTATGTAGCGCACTGACCAGATCCCTAATTATTTTTGTTACTGAGTTTGCACTTAACTTTCAAACCTTCCCATAAAACTGAATTGGAAATTCAGCCACTTTATTGTCAAATCACTTTTTAAAAATTTTTTTTATTTAGTGCTAAGCGAAGAGATAGAACCTCTGAAGCAGACAGTTCATTATTCCTGTTGCGCCTGGAGTGTGTTAACAGGCGCATACAGTCTTTTAGATGTCAACTTTCACAGTAATTATCTGATGAGACAGGAAGAGTGAGTTTCATGACGTGAAACGTGTTCATGGCTTTTCTTTTCGCAGGGGCAAGGTTTGCGGCTTTCAAGTCCCCTGGCCACAGAGCAGAATTAGCCATCTCACTATCGGTGACACCTTCCCTGCCCCACCTGCCGAAGCAGCAAACAGCTAAAAGCTGCCACTCTGCCGTCTCCCACAGGTCCCCACACCCCCCCCAGCTCCCAACCCCTCCCTGCCTCCCAATCTACTTGTCATCATCCGAGGAGTTTCATTTTCACTTAAATCACTGTAGCTTTTGCCAAGCGAATTTAGGCCGCACGAGGGCAGAGCGTTTGCTCGGGTCATGGTGTGACCCTTAGCATGTCCAACAGTGGCCGCCATGTACTGTAAGCCAGGGCTCAGACTAGGACAATGCGAGGGATGGAAAGCAACCTGCCTCGGGAATGAGAGACATGATCCTGGTGGCCTGGCCTGGGGCCTGGCCTGGACCAGCAAAGAGAGATTTGGAGCAACCCATACATTCGTGAACGTGGACTGCCATTTAACACAAGGGGGACCCCCCCCACCTACTCCCGACCCCCTCGGGCCCCAGCAAGGTGCACATGGCCAGCCCTGACCGGGTCAGTGGGTGACAGGGCCTAACACGGACGTCGGGAGCCCCAGAGGCGGCCGTCGCTTTCCATGTACCTCTTTCTGTTCTTAGCCGGTCAAGGATCTCAGATTTGTCTGTGAGGTCAGACTTGACGGCCGTCTCGAGCTGCGCGATCTGCACTTGGAGCTGCTGCTCCCGGAGCCTCCACTGCTCCCCGTGGGCGGCGCCGAAGGCACTGCAAGACACAGGGGACAGACAGGCCAGGGACGCTCGGGAAGCCGCCCCGACCGAGCATAAGAAGGAGAAAAGCTTTTAGTGGCGCAGAGGCCACTGTCATCATGTCTCAGGAATCAAGCAAGCATGTGCTGGTCTGCTGCCGTTGAAACCGAGGCGCCTTTCTCAGGCTGCGGTTAGGCAACATGAAAGGGTCTGTGGGATGAGCAAAGGAACTGGCCTTGATTTAGAGCGCTCGAGTCAGAAAGTTGGCAGCGCGCAGCTTTGGTGGGACCAGGCCAGGAATTCGGATGCTGTACGCGGTCCAGGGGAATCCGCAGCTCCGGGCCTCGGTAACCCGCGGCGGGCAGAGCCGTTCCCTCCCACCTCCAGGCCCTCTTCGCAGAGAGCGAGAGGGCCCACCCGACCTTCCCTCCTAGAATCAGAAACCGTCATCAGCCGGTGATGATGACAAGGCACTGTCACAACACGATGGCCCCGGATACTCGCATAGGGAACTAGAAGCCAGCGATGCTGACAGACGTGAAGAGCGTGGCTTTTGCCCCGGTGAACAAAAAGCACATTTGATTTGGGACATGACTGGGATGTGAATCCGATCAGGAAATGCTGATAAGAACGAAAGAGAAAGAGAGAGAGAGAGGAGAGGAGAGAGAGAGAGAGAGAAAGAGAGAGAGAGAATTCCTGATAAAAGAAACCACTTAAACCACTGCTAAAATCCAGTCATGCTCAGGACACAGCATGCTGGGAGAACCCGGTGACAACCACCGGATGACACGCAGAAGGTTGACACACATGTTCCTGGCGGCCCGTGGCTCCCCCCTCCACCCCCACCCCGTCCGGCTTAAACGAAATGCTGGAGCTAGATCAGCCGCGCCAGGAACGTGCAAGAAGATCTAAAAATGAAAATTCTGGGGCCCGGAATTCACATTTTTTTAGCAAGCTGCCCAGGTGACAGCCAGGTTTTTTTGGGAAAACTGGCCCCGATCTGCATTGCAGCAGAAAACTATTATCTATGGAGCTTGATATGACTGAATAATTATCAGCAGCTTTGACCCTTCTACTTATTTTCAACCCAGTAAACGAAACAAAAATCTATAAAATGTGGCTCTGTACGTATGATAAAGGAAAAGAAATCTAAGAGTGAAAATCGCACTTCCTGTCACTCCCAAGCCGTCTTAGGTTTTATTACAAAAAAAAAAAAAAAAAAAGAGAGAGCTTTTTCTAGAATGCCCAGCTTTCAGAAGAGCAAAACCGGGCATCCATCTGACACGTTGACTGTTTTCAGTGCGTTAAAAATAACATGCCTTAAAAATAAATGGAATTCTAGCAGTTTCTCTTACATGTGACATCTGTTTCTTCCATCAATGTTCTCATTTCACATAGGGGTCCCTAAAAAAAGGCACCGCTCTTATATACAAATATTTTAAGTAAATTTTATCAAAGGTAAAATGACCTCGCCTTGCATCCAAATAAAACAGGGACTTTAACTAGGAGAGACTACTCCTTTTCATTTTAAGAGTAAATATCATCTCTGTCTCTGGTCAAATGTATTTTAAAAGCATACACAAACAGGCACGTACGAGCATGCGCGCGCGTGTGTGTGTGCGTGTGTGTGTGTGTGTGTGCGCCTTTTATTATTAAAAACATGTACAACCCGGAAAAAAATTAGCATGATGAAATAGGCACAACCATACATTCTATCAGACGCCAAAAATTAGAAACAGTAGTGTTCCAACAGTATTAGTACCAGCAAAAAGATCACCAACAGTTAATCTGGCAGAAACATCAGAAGCTGTATGTGTTTAAATTAAGAACAATTTAGCAGCCTGGTTTTTCCAAACCCACAAAATACTAGTGTAAATCAGCATAAGTCAATCTGAATTTAGCCCACTGCTATCTTCCCTCTAAATTTAGGATTACATTCCACTGGAGTTTTCATGAGGGATTCCTTTGGAGTTTACTGCATCCCTCTATGCTCGGAGCCATCTGTGTAACTATAAATGGTGAGGCCGCATCTGGCTCCATTTTCTCTGTGAAGACTGTGTACATGATTAAATCTGCAGAGAGAACAGTCTTGGAGAACCTTTTATTCATGAAAATGTTTCTGAATGTTGCCTACAGTGACAACTGGGGGGTGGGGAGGGGGGGGAGGCCCACAGTTGGTCTTCGTGCAAACTTCACCGCTAGGTTGCAAGAGTGATGATGCCACTCTGCGCGGCGATGCCCACGGGTGGCTGTTGGTCACTGGTATGCTCACGGACAGCCATGGGTTGGTACGCCGTCAGCACACACCCTTGATGCACAAGAGGCTTTCACTCCCCTCAGGTTTTCTTTCTTACAGAAGAAAGTCCACTTGTTCTGAAGCCCAGGAGCAGCAGCCTCACGTTGAGAGACTCGGGCAACGGGGAGATGGAATCCTACACCAAGAAGTCTGCAGGGACGTTTGCAGGTAAGTCTGCAGGTAGGTTGGCGGTACGTGTCAGTTTGAGACATACCGAGAAAAGGCTCTTTCGCTTCCCGAAGGAGAAACCGCGCAACAGATGCGTTCGGCTTGGTTTCTGGGAAGCACGAGATACTGGTATTTATTTGATCATTTGAACTTCCACGCGCTTCTCGGAGACGGCAGGGGAAAGGTCTGCCTGCCGTTCAGAGACCCCGGGGGAGCAACAGGGCTCCTCTGAACGGTGGATACTGATGGTTCTCATGTGGGAAAAACTGGATTCAGTCAATTCTTAAAATAGTTCGAAAAACTAAATCAAGCCTTTTTTTTTTTTTTTTTTTTAAATAGCCAATAGGTGAATTTCTTTCAGGGAGTTAATATCTTAAAATCACTTGTGAGCGAGTCTCTGAATGGAACCTCAGCTGGACTAACTCTGAATAGAGGGCTGTGGGAGGCAAGGTGGCCAAAGGGTAGACAGGGTGGTTCCTGAGGTGGGGATGGGGTAAAGCCTACATTCGGGTAAGCGTTCCAGGTGATCTGTGTAGACCACCAGACGGAAGCATGGTTGCAGTCTTCGGTTACATAATCCCGAAATCCCTCTAACTTCCAGGATGGGACGCAGCTTTCCTATGTTATCATCTAGAGTTTCTCTCTGACCGAAACCAAAGACTTAATTGTGAAAAATTTGTTCGGAATTTTCAACAATCATTTCTTAAAGTTAGACTTATTTCTTGGCACTGCATCAAAAATACTTCAGCAAATTAAAAAAGGCTCATGCCAAACACTATCCTGAAGGTTTTCTCTTACCAGAACATTCTCTAATATGTCAGATGTCAAGTAATAAACACATTCAAAATTTCACCCGAGAAAGGAAGATGAGAATGCAATGTGCAAATCATATTTTTCTCCTGAACACCAGCCAGCACAGAATGACAAACAAATGCTCTCCTCTTCAAAACATGCTCTCACTGTGACTGACCAAACAGGGAGTGCATGTAAGTTCCTAACGAGTGCGATCTGCTGGCAATGATGAGTAACCGTGCCGTGAAACACAAGAGCGGTAAAGCATCTCAGGGGTGATGTTGATTCTCATAGAAGTTCTCCAATTAGGCTTCCGAAAACACAGCTAAAAAATGGCATTGCAGAATTTTATAGTTTCCGCAACATTTACCATGTTGCGAGTTTGCGGGGTCCTATGCTTAAGAGACATCCAGGTTTTGCTGACATCAACTATTTTGACGCTGATTACCCACATTTCACTCGCATACACTTACACAAAATTCAAGTGTAAGCAGCATAATGAAGTCTGCTTTTAATGTGACAGGAAATACATAGAGCTCTAGTATAAAACATTAAAAAAACCCTTAAAAGCCAGTTACACTCTTAGATCATCTACTAACATGGAAAGATAAAGTTTCATGGTGATAAAGCAAGTATGAAAAAAACACATCCTTCAAAAAGTTCCATGTACTCATGAGTCCCAGCTCAATCTAATGTTTTGTATTCTAAGAATCTAAGATCAGTACATCCTGAAATTGGGGGGGGAGGGGGGGGGCAGGAAATGTATAATGGCCAAACGGCACTTATTCCTTGTATTTAGACTACGTGGAATTCTTGGAAATTGTAAGAGGGTGAAGATGATATAATACAATAAAAACTTTTGATGGTAGGACAGTTTTGCTAGCCCACGAAGGCTTCCCTTTCGCACAGTTTTCAAATGCAATAAAAATCGGAAAGATTGTGAAGCACAGGACCAAAAAAGAGTCAAGTTTTAGAGTACAAAAAACAAAAAAATCCCAGAATCTCAGCGATGCCAGGTAGCACTGTACAGCCTCTTCATTTTGAGCCTCACTTTCCCTTTTTAGAAACTATGGGAATAACACTGTTACTGCCATGAAATAGGGCGCTGGGGGATCTTTCTAACGAAGTTAGGGCTTTCCAAACGCATCATTGTTAACTTCTTCTATCAGTAGAGCTCTACGACTTGTTCTATAGGGATGGGAAAGCAAGTCGGGGTACGGAATAGAAGCTTTCAGGAAAAGGGATCTGAGCTGGTGAGAGGGACCAGAACAAGAACACGGCGCTGGGCCACAGAGCCTGGAGGAGGCGCCAGGCAAAGCGCACACGAGGGCTCTTGGCTCTTCTGCAGAGCACCGGCTATGATTCCTCTTGACGCCTGAACGAACCACTGGTAACCCTCAGTGCTATGAGCCACGGCGCAAGGGTCACCAATGGCAGCAGGTGAACAACACCTAGAGGGTACACACCGCTGGGATGACGCCTGGCAGGAACTGAGGCATATTTCCCAGGAGGCCAAAGTAAACGCCGGTTCCCACTCACTTCAGGTCTAATTTGACTTACACAACGGACACCCGTTTCAAAACATACAAAACATGAAACGTACAAGCTAACAGTCAAAGCTGCACCTATAGACCAGATGCTTATTTCTTGATATTTCCATCTATAACCAACGGAAGCAACTGCTGATCATAAACTCTGACTGACAAATTTCAGTCTATATGAAAAGCGCTTTCATGCAAGCCTCGCTCTGTCACTTAGCTGCGTCACGCCGAAACACACAGACACGCATACACACACACGCGCGCACACACCCGGACACACGGGGATCACTGCAGCACTCAGCTAAGCCGAGTTGCAGAGAATTTCTCCTCTGATGTGACCAGAAGGCATCCATGTCTGAAATACCACGATTATGAGTCGGATTGAGTAACGGAATGGAAGCGGCTCTTTAAATCTGATCTTGGGAACATGATGTGTGTGCGGCTTGATCAGGAACAGAGACAACTGTTGCTCGCTCTGCGCCTCCCGGGATCACGGAGTCCAGGGGAGGGAATACGGGCTTGGAGAGAAACCAGGAGGTCTGAAGGGCAGCACTTTAAGAACGGAGGGAAACGACTCGCCTCTCCTCTGTCTTCATGGCCTATGCAGCGGTTACAAGGCCACCACCTCGAGGCTGCTGGGAGAACGTTGGGGTGGCGGGTGAGGGTGTTCGGCACAGGGCCGGCAGCTGACAGCTGGCCCACCGCCGGGTGCGGCGGCCGGGGCGGGCAGCAGACAGGGCTAGGTCTGGCTTGCTCCGTGACAGGCCGCTGAGCAGGTCAGAGAACTCACCTACGTCCCCCTCAGAAGCCTCTTGTTCCTTCCTAGCACGCACAGCATTTCTCACCGTCACCCGGGCTAACGCTGAAGTCCTGAGGAGGCTGTGGGGGAAGAGCTCGCAAGCCTGGGAGAGAACACGTGGGCTGGCGATTTACCTGTTGTACAGCTTGTCATAGTTTTCCTTTAACAGCTCCCGCTCCTTTTCTAAGTCACTGATTCTGTCCTGCAGCTGAAATGGAAAGAAAACGCCACATGAGGCGATTATCAGAGACAAGCACGTGAGGGCAGAAAGAGAGCGGGAGGAAGAGGGCCAGCGGAGCTCGGGCTCGGTTTCTCAGCCGCAGCTGCGTACTAGAACACTCAGATTGTCTGTGTTCAATTCAGCATTGATTTTTTTCCAAGTCGTTAAATAAACATGAAATTAATATTTCTGTTTTAATTAAGTAGAAGCGCATGCACTGCTTTATGGCAACATGTGCCAGGACTCAATAAAGAACGTGTAAAAGCTCGCTATTAAGTCTGGAGAAACATAATATTTTCTGCTTTCCTCCCTGATGAATTCCATCATTATACTCATTTTGTATTAAATTCCAATTGGCCCACCAAAAAAAAAAAAAAAAAAAGAAAAGGATTAACTTTTCTTTTGCTTCATGGTTTATACAAATTATGCTGATCACTATTTATTCTGAAGACACACTTTCTCATGTTACTTGAGAATTTTCAAAGAGCCAGTAGCACATCTTATAAATAAATGAGTGAATGAATAAAATTATATAACCCTGGCTTATCCCAATGAATAATGTTATTAGAAATAAATACAGTGTAGTAATTCCATCTTTACCACTAAACTGCCGTCTCTGTATTTACTTTTAAGCTGTATTTACTTTTACTTTGAGTGTTTACTTTGCAAGCTTCCATTTCCCAGGGTATCTCTTAGCTACAACTTTTCCCCAAGGGCAGAGTACTCTTACAATGCATTTCCATTTTCAAAAATCTCTTCTGATGCTAGCGTGAGTCACAACACAGACAAGAGTCTCCCAAGTTCAGAACAGAGTGTTGGTGATTGTACTTCATTTCTGTTCTCCTTGAGAACAAATGCAACACACTACAGGAAAAAGATCGTGTGAGCTGGAGACATGATAGGAATGACAAGATGAAGGTGGATTTTCAAGCAACTTCTAAAAATAAAGAAAAAAACAAAAAACAAACAAAAAAAACAAACCCGAAAAGCTAGATAATTTCTCAAAATTGCTGGTGTTGCTCAGCAGACATTTCTCTCACAATCGGATACATTCTTTGAATGGTGTGTCGGACTTGTCGTGACCGATTCGCTGTAGAGTTGAGAAACTCAGGTTCACAGGCAACATAGCATCATCAATTTCCATTTTCTTTTTCCTCAAGGACCTTTACTCCTTCGTAGACAGAGAGGATTCCGGCACATGTGCAAGCCTTTGAAACACTGACTCACCATGTGCAGAACCCAGCTAACAACCCTATTTCCCTGTGTCCAGGGGTCACGCATGTCGGTGAGGGTTTTAAAGTGAATGCATCTGCCATGATCGTGACTCAGTTTTTCTCAACAGCGAAGAAAGGGTCCGCGGGCCCCGAGCGGCCACGTGGCCAGCCGGGCCTTACCTCTTCTATCCTGCGCTCGGAGAACGTCACGGAGTGCAACTGCTTCTCGAGGCTGCAGCACTTCAGACGCTGCTCTTTGAGCTGCATGTTCAGCTCGTCCCCATTCGCCATCAAGGCATCGTGGCTAATCCTGAGGGTCCTCTGCTTCTGGAAAACAAAAGCTTCGGAAAATGACCGGTGGATTCTACTTTGAGTGAGCAGTTGCCTGACCTGGAAGTGCATCTGCTTGAAGCCTGTGCACTGTGCACAGTGTACATGGCAACGGCCTTCGGGGAGGTACCGGCCGCCCTGTGCCCCCAAAGGCCAGCCAGGGCTCCCTGAGCAGGAAGCTCACAGTGCAGATGGCCTGGGCCTTTCTGAGATTGCCTCCGAGTTTCTGAGCTGCTGAGAAGTGACCGGGAAGTGAATTCGTCTTAGAGATTCGTTTGTTTTTCTTTTTGCTGTGGTTACGGTGGTTGGTCATGCCATCTTGAGAGGCTGCACCCTGGGCGCCAAATAAACGCTGACCACAGACATTCAAACTGAGAAGCGCTGTCACCACCCCATTAACCAGCCCTCGCGCAGGCGTCTACTTTTAATATCATTACGTTACAATTTTCAATTTGGTGAAACAGTCGCAAACTCTTCTAAAATTTTAAATGGGCATATTTATGCATATGCTTTAAATTTAATTTTATATACTTAAAACCCACATACTTTTCTAAGTTGAAAAAAGAAAAAAAAAAAAAAGGATTGCATTAAAGTCTTTTCATAGAAACCATTATGACCATAACATGCAATGCCTCGTTTGTTAGTTGAAATCAATTAAGTTCTGCTGAAGTTCTTCATTTAGGGGAAGATGGGTTCTTTGGCTACCAGAGGCCAATTGTTTATTAATCTTGGTGTCTCCATGAAATTTAACTTTATAAGTAGCTTTCTCCAAGGCTTCCGACCTCACCGCAACCCTTCGTCTGAGCCTCTGAACTCCCTACCCCGCATCTGTCCCTTGGCTACCCAGCGTCTGTCCCCTGGAGGGGTACCTGGGTGGTAGCAGACACTTGTCACGGTTGGTATTTAAACGAATACCTGGGGTCACTGTTCAGTGGAAACAAAAACTGTGAGGGTGACCAAAGAACGTAGGACCACTTCTTCAAATTCCTCTCTTAATTACTCATTGCAGAAATGGCCTTAAGTACACGAATTTCTCATCTGCCTTTTCTGCCCGCAGGTCGCAGTCATTCCCATTCTCCAACCTGCCTCCTCTCTTTCCGAAACTCTGCTGTTTACATGAAAGGTGTTTACACGGCGTCTAAGGAGGTTCCTGAAAGGTAGAAAACCACTACCCAGAGTAGGGTTTGAAAACATTTACTGAATTCACTAGTGAGTGTAGGCTTCAGATGACCCTCTGGGTTGCCCAAATTTATGGCTTTGTCTCAGCACTTCAAAGGAAGTGCTGCTTAAAATAAACGCGGCTCATCTGGAATGTTTTGGAGTTCATTAATTCCAGAGCCCGTGCTAATTATGCAGTGCCAATAAACAGGGGCCCTCTGATGGCACATTCCTGGGCAGCTGGGGCCTCAGCTCAACAGAGATGGGCCTGAAAGAGTCCCAAGCAGTGTCAACTTGGATGGTGCAGCTTTAACAGAAAGATGGTGGTTGCCACGCTGGGCGCGCAAATATTTTCTGATAATGGCAGTGATAAAAGAGAACACCACATCAAAGAAAGATTTTACGAAACATAATTATAACTTTGATCTGGCGTAGCTATTTCATAAGTGCTTAGAACTGAAGATACTTGCAAGTACATCGAAACCTCAGCACTATGTGCTCATAACGAGTTTACATAAAAGGAGTTAAAAATAAATTTTCTTGGCATAAGATGCTATACGATCAATGTGTTATTATTTAAAGATGACACAGATACTTATAAAAAGTCCAAGCAGCTGGATATTTCTTTAGTGATCGAGTTATTAGAAAACAATCTATGAGGTGAAATGCAGCACATTTGAGAATAGAAAGAGCAATGTTTAAGCGTTTACTTTTTTAGCATTATGACATTTTTACTGAAAATAAGACAACTTGAGCACAGTTTTTGAAAGCTTATATCTATAGATCAACGCATAATATAAATGACCACAGTACCTCCTGAAGCTGAATAAATTTTCCTTCCATTACTGACAGAGCGTTGCTTTTTTCCACTAGTTGCTTATGAAGCTTTATCATTTCCACATTGTCCCGAATATTTGACCTTCAAACATGAAGAAAAGAGAGACAAAGACATGACAGGTGAAAGAAGAACATCTACAGCGGAATCACAATTGTTCACTGAACGCTATGCAGAAAAATTTTACACCCCCCCCTTATCTAAGTCACTGAGACTTTTGCTTATTATCCGCTTAGGTTAAATTATTTAAAACCAACCCATAACCATCCTGGAATTCTCAGCTTGAAGGGACTCTCATGCTTGGGCCACCTGCATGACAATGACAATAAAGCTTGAAAGTCATTTACAGTTTTCCCAAAGATGGTCCAGAAGCACCTGAGTTTTTAAGCGCAGTCATCATTCTCCCACCAAACTTCCGGCTTTAAGGACTAGAGGATGGACACCCCCCCCCACCCCCCCACCCCCGTGCAAAATAGGCAACACAATCACTCATCTCTCCACCACTCCCTCCAAACAAATGGTATCATAAGATTACAATTTATTGGCGTTTCCTCCTGGAGTTTAAACGTTTCAAAATATTTCCAAAAGAAGTGACTTAGCATTTTATACTAATAATGCCCAAAGCTGGCATTTAAATACATTACAGATGTGCCTTTAGCTGTAAGAGATCATTTACCGTCCACAGGGTATACAGAAACTCTATCTGCTGCACTACTAGTTTGTATTTTTCCTAGTGAGATTAAAGCAAATGTAGAATTTAACAGGAAGATCTTGTTAAAGGTTAATCATAGATCTAAATGAATACCTGTTTTCAAAAGGCATTTATTTTCCTGACAGAGAACGTTCCCTAATTTAATACTTTTTTTTTTTTTTTTTTACCTGAAAGCATTTCTTCAAGTTGTGAAGCTTGGCTTTAGACCTCAGAGCTTAAGGTAAATGTAAAAGAATTTTAAATTCATAAATGTATTTAAGTGTTTCAAGTACGACATTTGACTTCCAAAACTTATCTAGTGCGCACATATTGGAAAAATTGTCACAATGCCCGGCTGGAACCAGAAAATGGACTACAAAGCTCACACATCTGTAAACCAGCTGAGGACTTGAAATACTTAATTTTCCTCTTTGATATTTGAAAGTTCATTGCATTTTGGCATCAGACAGTTAGTTGTCCTCACACAGAAGATAAACAAGTCCAAGAACCTGGACCCTGCCCAAGGTACAGTCTTAACACAATGTTAAAATAATTATGTGTCTAAAACATTTTATCTAGTGGTTCTGAGCACACGTTCCGAGCAGAAGACTCATTGGTATTCCCCTCGGTATTATATTTATCCGCTGAAAACAATACGAAGGAAAAACACATTCCAAATGGTTTCGCATCTACAAGTCGCAGTATCATCCGTCTCTTTGCCCCAGAACCACCTGACTGAACCGCAGAACGATGAGTGACATTTACTGATAAGGAAGGACAGAACCCCACCCTAGAACGTCTCAGCTCTTAGAGTTTCAGTAACCCTGACACTCTACCGTGCATGTTCCTAAGTACGGCACTGTTTCCAAGAGGACAAGCTTGTGTTCTGTCGGACATCGCTGAGTGGTGACTGATTACATAGCGAGAGCAACACAGAGGTGAGCCCCCATCACCCACCAGCCACAGAGGGGCACAGAAATCCCAGCTTCAAATTCGGAATCTAGGCTGCCAGGCACAGGCCAGCTGAGTAGCTTTCAAAAACTTGCGGTGGCATAAACAAAATGTGCATAAACGCAGGCAAGCAGGGGTCAGACGTAAGCAGCAGCGCGAATGTGGTGCTTCAGCTCACTCCAGGTACTGGGAGCGCCTGCAAGTCTCTACTAATTACCTTTCAGTGTCAAGTACACAGGCTCGCTGCACTAGAGTCATGACCACGGAACCTGCTGGAGGGGGATACGGAGAAGAAAAGTCTGACTTGCCGTGAAGCTCACAAAACGATGATGTCAAGTAGAGAAGAGTCAGAATCAACACGTGGTGCATGGGGCCTGCCGCCCTGAGGAAGGTGTACAAGTGAGAAAGCACCTGCAGCCTGATAGGCAGCTCCACGATAGTTTGTACAAGATGAAATACAGTGAAAGAATATGGGTGGACGTGAGAGGGAAGAGAGGGAAGGAGATGTCACAAGCTGGTGGCAAGGAACCCAAGAAGGTGGAGGCGAGAGAGAGAGAGAGACAGAGAGAGAGAGAGACAGAGAGAGACAGAGAGACAGAGAAACAGAGAGAGAGAGAGCGAGCAATTGCTCAGTCCGAGACCTGCACGTCTGAGGAGGATGGTTCGGGTTGGTTTTCTCGGAAGAAGAGAGAGAGGGTTTATTTTACGAGCAAAATGTAAGCGGCCTCCACAGAGCATTTCCCTGCCCACGGGGTCCGTGCACTGAGAGGGGGAACTCCCCGTCTTCGGGATGATGACATCCTAACAGAAAGAAGAACGGGCTGTAAGACACACTCAGACCAGCCCTGACAGTCACGTCCCAGTCACACATGCCGCACGACACGTGGTAAGATGACGTGCAGACACGTCAGGCATGCTAATTGAGTGCTGTGTAAAAATTAATTTCTCCAAATTTTCAACAAGGATTTTGAAAAAAATCTACAAACAACTGAATCGGGAAATAGCCTCTTTCGTGCTTTTTCTTTTCTTTTTTTTAAACACAAATGCTATCTAAAACGATGATCAAATCTTCTTAAACTATGAGAAGACTTGTTGGCTCATCCCTAGATGAAAAACAAACTGAAATAAATTAGATTTTATGTTAAAAAAAAAAAAGTAATCCAGTTCAACAACCCATGTGCCAAGTTTCTCTCATATAATTTGAAACAGTCAAGCAATAAACTCTGAAAAAGGAATTTTCTAATGGAAGTCTTGAAAACACTTGACTCCAGCTTGCTACTGGGTGCCATAATAAATCCAGAAACTTAAAACCTCAGATACAGCGGAGAAGGGAAAACTTTCAGTGGGGCTATGTAATGTAGAGTCTAATAAGAAAGTTTAAGAAACACAACTCTGCTCCAGTGAAAGCTATTTATACTCCACTGCCCAGACACAGGACCCCCTCCGCTCACCCATCACCCCCCATGTACCCACACCTCCCCTCCCCTGGCAGGCCCTCGTAAACATCTCGGTCTTGGCTACAGGAAGGAATAGGAACACTTTAAAATGCCTTTTGAGTTTCAAGTCAAAAATGCTATCACGCCAGTTAGAAGAGAAGGCGAGAAAACGAGACTACACAGAAGCTAGGCATGAAATTCTGGAAAGGAGCTAAGTGAAATGATCTGTGGGACAGAATGAAGAGGCTCTTTTCGAGGGATAGTTTCAGACTGACTGAATTTGGGGGATAAGGCCAAAAACAACCGTCGGATGAAAGACCAATCTTTGGATTTTGAGTTAGACAGCGGTTGACATTCTTTAAGAGCACTGTTGAAAGAAATGAAGGCCATTCATGCCCTTTCATTGGGACACATAGATGACAATCACTGGAAAAGCAGCATTTCTGAATGGATTACAGACGGGCGCTAATAAATTAGATGGGTGTCATTAAGTCACTGAGGAAAAGTCTATCTGAGAAGTAATGGTTTTGCTCAGAATTGCTCGAGTTCATAGGTGACAATGTTGGATCCTGATGTAAGACTGCACTGAGGAAAAAAAAACACATGTCCGTGCAGATTTATGCAGCTCTGGATCCTATCTGCTGGGTTAGGTCAAAATATCGAGAACTCAGTGTTTCCTTACTTGTCCTGCCCTCGACAAGTGGAAGGGCCATCATGCACTCAACTGCATTCTTAGGAAGGGTAAGGCGTGCTCTCCAGGGGATGCCCGGGATCAGAAGAACCCCAATGTGCGTTTGGCTCATCATTTTGGGATCACTTTCAGGACCAAGTTTAACGGATTCCAACTAGTAATGCGACTCTGGGAATTAGATACAATAGTTCAAAAAAGTCCAATGGGAAATACAGATTAACTAGCAATTAGGTTGCGAAAGTGAACTTAAAACTTTTTACCGTTTTTTTTTTTTTTGTTTTTTGACAGAATTATGCCACGCCAGTACAAGACCAGGATGACTTCACAGCTATCGGATACAATGGCTGGCATGATAAAGGGCTTTGATTAAAAAAAAAAATGACTTAATGAATAAATACAGTTTCTTTTATATCTGAAGTCTGGCAGAAACAGCTTCCAAGGGCTAAGGGTGGCTACTACTTAAAAGGCAGGGCGTTGCTTAACCATTTCAAGCTCTTCATCTTAAAGAAGCTGATTGGGGGGGGGGGCCCTGAAGTGAAGGGAGTCCACACTCAAATCCAGCACTGACGGAGAAATTGCTGCCACTTTCTTCAGTTGCTTCTTTTCCTCCGACAAATTCGTGACTTTTGACTCCCCGCCCCCACTCTCATGTATATGCATGAACACACTCATTACTATTCATTGAGACGATTTCTGTGGTTTCTCTAACTGCTGGGAAAAAGAGACTGAGCTGCTTAACAGGAAGAGTTTAGTTAATATTAATAATTATAAAAACATAAGGATAAACGAAATGGTTATTTGAGAAACACTGAGATGTTTTTCACCAGGCAAATTTGAAGCTCTTCAAGCCAACAGGCAGAGCTTGGTGAAGGAAATGAAGACAAACACTTGACAGGTCTCGCCTCCAGGGAAACCATGATGTTTGCTTGGTCCCCTTGGTCCCAGAAACCCTTGCACCCAAGTGTGGGACCTGGCCCTGAAAATCAGGGGGCTGGGCGGCCCCACAAAGTCAGCCCGAGAGGCCTTCTGCCAACTGCCAGGGACGGGCTGGAAGGGCTACGAGCCACTCTCGAAGAAAGGAAACCAAAAGAGGCCACGGTGAACGCACAGACATGTGCAAGGAGACGAACGGCCGTGAGTGGTCACTGCAGCCCATCCAGTTTCTGGGGCTTGCAGCTTTTCACAGGAGTAACGGGGGATGGGGGGGTGGGGAAGGGGTGAGACCATAAGTAATCCTGGGTCTGTGCATAGCAGGAAAAGGAGCCCGAGGCTGAGTTGGCTCTCCCACAGCACGGTGGTGGTGGCGAGGGACTTCTCAGCGGGGAGACTTGACAGTCCTCTGTCAAGCAACGAAAAGGGGGCACGACGGAGTGTCTGAAAGGTGTATGAGTGAACTTCCCGCCACTGGGACATTCTGGCACTTTAACCTGACTTTTAATGAAGGAGGTAAACACCCCAACACCGACTTAAAAACAACGAGAGCAACAAACAACGCGCTCACTCGGTGCAAACCAGCCACACATTTGGTAAGAGAGCCTAAATATTTCTGGAGTTGAAAAAGTCAATAAAAGGTAAAAATCATTCTTTCTGATTTTAATGTTCACGTACATGTGTTCGCTGGTTACGGCTTTTGCATTTAATTTAAGACGGCCTTTTTAATAAGCAGAAAATGTGCATTTTTATATTGTTTAAGTTTTAATATGGATTTTTGTTCAAAACAACACAGACATTCAGGCTACTTGTAAATGATACAAGATTTTTCGCTAATGAGGCATTATGTAGAACATATGCAAAAATCACAACTCGGTCTTCCAAAATAGACCACAATAACAGGAAAAAACATGATTGTAATAAAAAAGAGCAGTCCTGGGCTTTAACTTCAAAGCAATTAAGGGCTTTGGATAACCAGAAGTTTATGTCAAGCTGATGCCAAACCAAACTGGTCTATTAAACACATACTACGGAGAGGTTCTGTAATATTCTATGAAAAGGCCCTTTGCCATAAATATCAAGCACTGCGCTCTGAAGATTACGACGACGTTAAGTTCATGTTTGAGAGCAGGGAGCCCAGCATCCAGATCAGACTTCTAGAATTTCAAATCTGAAATAATGTACCCGTGAAAGACGTCGAAATATGTTTTCCATTTTGTGATTTTTCTCTACAGTAAATTACACCGAGTTTTATATTCTCCCCGACATTTTTTTTTCAACAGTTTTCCATTAGTCTCAAAAAATTTGCTGTTACACATAGTATTTTCAGCTATGTGTAAACATGCAAGGCAAAAAAAAAACACCCCTCGAAGATCCTTATTTGAAGCTATTTCTTTACTTTTCAACAACTCTATTTCAAGAGACGATGGGCTGTTCGCTACAGGTACCCTTTCTGGAAGCAGCTGACAGGCAGTTTCCAGTGTCATAATGTCTGAGTAGGGGAACAAGTTGGTTTATTTCCTTGACTTCTGCAAAAGGATTTCCTTGACCCGTAACACTCATCTTGTGTCTACTTCTAAGTCTCGGTGTGACAGCAGTAAATAAACAGAAAAGACTGCGACGGAGGGAACGATAAATCCCTTGAGGAGAGGCTTTGCTTAGATTTCAAGCGGACGCGTCTATGTTTACATGCTGGTGTCCCTTGCAGACGGCATTCACAGCAAAAACGCTGAGAACCCATGGCCCCTGCTGCTGTTCTCGTCCCACCACTACGGGCGTTTTGGCTCCGCTTTCAAAGCGCACTCCAGCTCCCGGATGATACTGTCCATCTGGAAGACGGGACATCCAACAGCGTCCACCTTCCTGTTTTGGAGCCCTCAGAAATTTGAAAGGGAAAGTGAAGCCTGACGGGCCTGTGCTCAGAGCCGAGCACAGCTGAGGGGGTGGTTTCCAGGCTGTAGAGTGGTCACTGCAGAGGGCTTACGGTTGGATAAAATTGCCTGGACGGCTGATGGCAAGAGACCATGGCTCTCAGCGTTGGCGCTGGTACCTGGGCCTGGTGCAGGGAAGGGCCGCACCAGGCTCGGCTGCTTGGTTTCCCAAGACGTCCAAGTCTAAACCGGCTCTTCCTTTGGGGACATGGGCAACTCCCGGGCAGTTAGGCTGGTTTCGAGATGAGGCTCACAGTTAACCGCTCGGCATATAAATATGACTGGCAGTAATATTTACGTTTCTTCTGCCCTGCACTTAGAGGGGTATCTGAATGTCACGAAATAGATAGGATTTCATTACCTAATTTAATTTCTTTCCTAACTTCTTAGGCACAGGAATGATCACATGTAATACTAATCTTATAAACTTGTGAAACATAAAGCTTTTCCTATACTTTCGGTCTACTTTATATTTCAAAAACAAGTCTCCTATCTCACATCATGCATCTTTCCTCAGCTTTTCTAAATTTACCACATAAGGTTAGTTTGCTAAATGGAGAATTATTCTCAATCTGAAGAGAAGCTGGAAAACCACATTAGGTCTTTCTAAAAAAGAATCTAGCCACAGGAGTGAGACATCACATCAGCTGAAATGGGTAAAAGCAAACAGAGGATCGAGGTCTGGCTAGCTAGCGAAAAACCACTGAGAGAAACGAAAGAGACACAAGAGAAACACGAGAGCCAAATGCCGCCTGTATACCTCATCGGGCTTTCAGATCAGGCAAATGATGGCAAGGCAACATCAGGGATGCTTGAATACAAGGTGATTATTAGGTGCTATCAAGGAACTGTGGCAACAAAGTCATAAGGGGAAGAAAATAAGTCAAGAATATTGTCAAAAGAGAAAGTCTTGCTGGAAGCAAAATGTGGAAACACAGAAGCAAGAGACAAGGTAGCAGGGACCAAAATGATGGAGGATAAAATATATTGTACGTTGCAGGGCGTCAGACATGCAGAAGCACAGAGGGAACTATTCGAGGGCTTCATCGTTATCCTACGCAGCCACACAGTCAATGACCTGGAAGTCTGAATATTGCATGTTAGGAGAGGAACAACTCTTTGGGATAAAAACTGGGACTGGATGGTAGAAACTGCTGCCTTTTAAGGTGGAAAGACCTTCCATGACGCTGTACTCCAGCACTCCAGCAGTTGAGTGTTTGTCAAAAGCTCTCCGGGTGGGGACCATCTGATGGTATCTAGACGTCCTATCATCTCGGGAAACGGGACAAACGAGTGAGGGAAACAAGATGAGGCAGAGCAGGTAGGCAGGTTGCGGAAAACTACCCTTAAACGAGAGCCGCTGATAGGCACAGGCAGGCCGAGAGTGGCTCAGATGTAGAATGTTAAGTAAAAACATGATTTTTATGTGGACTAGATTTATCCTTCTAGGCCATATGAGAAAGTATTTTAAACTAATTTCAACCTTATCAAAGTGATATTTCTGTTTTAACGTACCTTTGATCCGTAGCCTGCTGTTCTCGAAGCTGAAGAAGAGATAACTCAATTTCATTTTCTTTTCTCCTCAACTGAGCTTTTAGGACCTCAGCCAAATGCTCTAACTCTTCTATCTGGCCTCTCTGTGATTGAATAACATTCTCTCTGAAAGAAAGAATCTTTGTGAGGACTTTCCGTTTGAGAAAAAAAATTGCAGTATTTAAGATGAGTGCAAAGAAAACTTCTACAAAATCAGGAATGAGCAAAAGTTAAAATTTTTAGTTTGAGTGCTTTTGTACCTCATGAGGTGAAATGAATAAGGTCCTTTGCAAGTGGATGTGGGAAAATTCAAGAAAATGCTTTTTATAAGGCAATAGACTGGACTTTGGTTCAATTCAATTCATCACCTACTATGTACTATGTACGCTACAATCTGATCATCTTCAGATAACTCCCATGCCTTTGCTCTCTTCTCATGCATGTCTGCTTATATGTTGTGCAGATGAACACTTGAAAGAGAGATGGCAGGAAACATCCAAACCGCACTGTAGTAATTTCTGGCATATAGTTATCTCTGTCATGTCTGGCTGTAAGTTAGGGCAATGAGTCTCATAAACTGGTCTAAACCCTGGCTTTTCAGTAATTATCAGGTAACGAAATCAGACCTAGTATTTTATTCTCTCACAGGCTAATCATTACTGCAACTAGAATTTAAAGTATTCAGAAGAAAAAAGTTCATGCCCATGTGATTCGTAGGCGACTAACTAAAGTGTGACACTCTGCCTTGTGCTTTCTTTTCCTCATTCTGAACTGCTCCATTTTGAGGATCCAGGTAAAGGCCTGTGGACAAGGTGGAACCTCCCCGCCTTTGTGTGACTCACAGACACAGAAGCCAGGCAGCTTTTACTAACTGAAAATCTAAGTTAAATGTGGTAGAGGTAACTTTTGAAACCACAGTATGATGACAAAAGCAGTTCTATAGAGTCACGGTGAAACAAAGTCTAAAATCTCCAAAATTTTAAGCCACTCCCTCCAATTCTTTTTTTCTTAACCACAAAAAGTTGCAGCTCTGTTTATAATTGCCAAGAATTGGAAACAAACCAAATGCCCCAAAACAGATGATTGGCTAAAAAAAAATGTGGTACATATACACGATGGAATACTACGCATCCATCAAGGAGGACAAACACATGTCATTTGCAGCAACCTGGATGGAATTAGAAAGACTCATATTAGCAGAAATAGGTCAAAAAGAAAAAGAGAAGTACAGGATGGTCTCACTTATATGACGGATATAGGGAAAAACAAACAAATAAGAACGAATGAAAGCAACCAATGGGACTGAACCATAGAGCGAGAGAGGAGGAGGGGGAAAGAGGTGGGGGAGGTGAAGAGCACAAAAGATCAGGATGGTTAACAAATGTTAGTGAAGTTGGAAAGCCCCGGGGTACACAATAATGGACTAATGCAATATAAATATAAATATATATATGCAAATTAAAAAAAATTAAATTAAATAAAAAAAAAAGAGGAAAATAAAAAGGACAGGGTTATTAGGGAATGGAGAAAGAAAAAGAGTGCCAGGCAGGGAGGAGAGCTGCTTCTCCCCAGCGTGGAAATTGTACTGATTTCTTTTTTTTCCTTAATTAATTAAATTTTTTATATATGTGTTTCACATCTTTGTATTCCCTGGGGACCACACACCACCTTCCTTCCCTGACCACGCCCTCCCATCTCCACCGCTTCTAACCCCCCACATACTCATCCCTTTTATGGAAATTTCAGGTACATGTCTATGGCCTAAACTGTCAGCCGGAATAAACTTTATAATAATAATAATAATAAAAAAGTATGTAATTCAGGATCTGAAAAAAAAAATTACCTGTCATCTTTGTGACGAATGGAAATGTTGCCACTAAAACTTACAGTAGCCTCAGTAACTGGGTTTTCTGCTGTTCCTTTGGGGGGGGTGAGATCAGAAGAAAGGGGACTCTTCTATAAACCCTTTGATTGGTATGGTTGGTGATCTTGGTCATTTTCCTCATTTTACTGAAAACATGTTATACATTATCTGTTCTTACCCCACAAAGCTAGCTATCTTCTAGGAGGGCAAATTATTGACACTGAAATCAAGTGTGTTTGAAATAATGGGCAGGGAAGGATGAAGAAAGACATGATAAAAGTTCTAAAATGACCATGGTAAAGAATACCTACAAATCTCTGATTTCTCCTCTGGCTTCTTCAAGCAAACTGCTGCTATATTTTGCAAGCATGGGTTGCAGAGTCTCTGTTTCCTCGACATCTTGGAATCTGATACCTTAAAAAAAAAATGAATACAATTATGAAAGTGAAGTCAGGAAATAAAGACTTGCTATCATAAAGATATTTGTAATATAATAAAGTTTCTTATTAAGCACCAAGCGGTATGTGCTTCTAGTATAAAGAGTTAGAAATAGCTTGCCAAAGGGACTATTAGATCTCAGGCACCAGGCAGCATTAAATAAAACACAGGCACAAGCTTTGCCCATTTAACAAATTCTAGTGTGGAAACCAAATTACCTAGAAATAATCTGATACAATTAGATTTAGAACTCTTAAGACAATTTCTGACACAACCAAAATCTTTAGGACTTTGCAATATAAACTAAAACATGAAGGAAAAGGTTTCAAAAACTTGATTTTTCTCTGGGGAGAAGGGGAAACGTGTGGATTTTTTGATTTTCAAACTAATCATTCCCATCCTTGATCTAACATTTTGAACCTTATCTTCATTTGTGTGACTCATAGATATTGTGAGTGTATATAAAAATGTTTCTTGATTGTTATTTGTTTCAACTCAGTAAGAAAGTCCACATTTAAACGTTGGTAATTTGAGAAGAGAATAGCAGTACTATTTTATACAAGACCATTTAAACTTAAGATAAAGTTTTTGTCACACTGAAGGTGAAATTTTTCACATAAAAAATAGTTACATACATTTTTACAGGCCTGGTCTCTGCTAAAAATGAAACATATCTTTAAATATATGAGCTACTTCACATTTACAGGACAATTATCAGACTTTAGGGTAATATAACAAATAACTTAGATTTTTAAAAGGAGAATAGTCCTTTTAAATAGAAAATGGAGTTGCCTTTAGAAAAGTTTACTTTTTTTTTTTTTTTTTTGAGACTAAGTCTCACTATTTTTGCGTGTGGAACTGCAGGCTCATGTTACCCGGGGTACCACAGACTCAAGCAATCCTCAGTCTCAGCTTCCCAGGTAGCTGGGATTACAGGCGTGCGCCACCACATCCAGCTATTTTTTGGGAATAGGTCTTGCTCAGTGCCCGCGGCGGAACTCGAACCATGATCCCTGGCCCTGGCCACAGCTTCCTAGGCTGCCGCTTACAAGCATGAGCCACTGTGCCCAGCTTAGAAAAGTTTACTTTTTAAAAATGAGAATTTTAATTAGGATCCCAAGACAAGTATTTGCTATTGCCAAAATTTTTTAACATCTACTGTCAAAATGCCAACTAAAGAATAGAAAATGTTCTGCCGGAAACATTAAAAGA
>PVHY01017747.1:0-31423 GCA_004024945.1 Uropsilus gracilis
CCTTTCACAATACTGCATAACCTGAATGATGCTCCAAGCATAAAAATATGTTTTACTTCATGTATGCTCTCACATGCCTGAATGTGGTTTCAACAGGAGGGCATCCCTAGCCTGTCAGGCTGTCCCTACCAAGACTGGCTGACGTAGGCCAGGCATGGTGGCGCATGCCTGTAAGTGGCAGCCTAGAAAGCTGCAACTGGGGCCAGGGATCACGGTTAGAGTGCCACTGGGGGCATGTAGTGAGACCTAGTCCCCCAAAAATGGGCATGGTGGTGTGCGCCTGTAAATCCCAGCTACCTGGGAAGCTGAGGCTGGGGATTGCTTGAATCTGTGGTACCCTTGGCAATGTGAGCCTGTGGCTCCACAGGCAAAAATAGCAAGACCTAGTCTCAAAAAAAAAAAAAAAAAAAAAGTCTGGCTGATGTAGAGCTGTACCTGGTGATATTTTGGATGCACATGTGTGGTATTTGACCTAGTAAAGTCCAGGGGTGGATATCATTCCTCTTGCTTGTGAAAATTCTTCCCTGAGTGTAGGACCTACTGAATCCCCCAAGCTGCCTGCTCAGCAAGAAACACAGATTAACAGAACAGACTTCCTCTGCCTGAGCCTAACCTTGGCTTGTGCTAACTACACCTTTTGACATCATTCCACTTGAGGAGCTTTCCCCATCTTCTACTGCTAGGCTTCTAAAGCAGAGGGCTTGTGGCCAGGCTCTTCCCCTGCTAATTTGCTCACCCAGAGTTTTGCCACACAGGAGGTTGTTAGTGAAGTGCAAGGGAGCTACCTACTCCGTACCCCCTCCTGGCCATCCTAGCTATCCTCTACAGGGCTGCCAGTCTTCCCAGCCTGCCTCGATCATCTGCTGTTTTCTGAAGCATGTGGAGAAAGTGCAGACCCCAATAATCTCCCTCAGACCTAGCCTGGGCCTGTATGTTTTCATTTGCCAGAGTCAGGACTTCCACTGCCCCTTCTCAGGTATTTTGGGAACTACTCTCTCCAAAGCAGCTCTTAGTCAACTATGTGTGCCAGTGCTATCGCCCACTCTGGGGTGGGCTGGTTCTGAGGTGTGTGCTTTCTATGTCCACAGAGGGGTTAGGTCTGGAGTGGGCTGGTAAATATTGCTCACAGCTTCTCTGGAGGACAAGTCTCACTTGTAATGTTTGCTTGTTTCCATGGTATGGACTCCTGCCTTGTGTCTCAGCTGTTATGTGATCTCACTGAAGAAGGAGCTGGGAAGGTGTGCCATCGCTCTGCCAGCAGGTATCAGTGCTTCAGCTCTCTTGGATAAGCTCCTATCAGCACACCTCTGGCCTTTCTTTCCCTGTTTCAAGATACCTCTCTCCCTCTGGGGCCCCTGGCCTTCCCAAATGTATGACTGCTTCCATTTGAATGAATCTGTGCCTCAAAACCTGCTTCTGGGGACCCCCAAGGTGTCTCAGAGAACATTCACTTTTCAGAGGAGGAAACTGGCCAAGAGTGTGACTCAGGGTTCCCCTGTGGGGTAGTAGCAGATCCAGCTATACCCCTATCCCTTGATCCCTATGTGGGGGTCACCCCTGATCATAGTACTTCCACTGTTCTATATCCGGACATCCCTCCTGTGTGGAGTCTGGGTCCTGCTTATGGCCAGAAGGTTTGAGAGAGCCTGGATCTCACCTGTCCATGTGCCTGGAGATAGGCTCTTTGTAGGTGAGGTGTTGAGAGCCTGCAGAATGAAATTATCTCAACAGGAGAGTGAAAGGAGAATGTGTCTGGGTTTTGCATTCTCAGTGTATCTTTCTAGAGTGAACCAAGCTATGTTACTTTTAATTGGCAGTGTCTCCATCTGTAAAGTAGTGATAGTGAATATGACTTTGGGAACCTTCTAAATACCTCATCCTGGTGTCTAACATGTAGCAAGCAAGCTTTCAGCAAGTGGTTTTAAGGATACAGCCTTCACAGTATCCCTCTTTGATCCGCTGTCATCTCATCTCTTAAGTGGGTGAAGCTGTGGTGGTAGCATTGAGTGGGGGTTGGTGAGTGAACAAAAGCAGGGAAGGAAGTGGGCTGACTCTTTGGCATCATGAATGATCCTGTCCTGCATGCTTAGTAGTCAGAACTGTCCTGAGCCACACTTCAGATGACAGGCATCTCCATGATCAGATCATTACATCCACTCTTCTGGATATTCAGCCACACAGCTACTCGCAGAATGGACTAATCCTGAAGTCACTCCATTGTAGGTGTCCTAAATAGAGATAGTTGGTGCATTATTCTGCACAGAACTAGAGAAGGGGCAGTGTGTAGGGTAGGAGGTAAGATTAGATTTTGTCCCTTACCTTTGTAGATAACAAAATTATAATTTTAGAATACATTTTCAACCAATTCCCCATTCTTCTAATTCTCCTTTTTCTTGCTGAAATAATTTGTGCAACCATTATTAAATTTTAGTCTTAAGATGCTTATCAAGGAAAATTTTCAAATTCAGACTTTCAACTCACTCTCAAGTACCTCCCTGGAACCTTATGGCACCAAGCAACTGGCCCCAGTGTGTGGGCAGCTTACATCCAGGGGAGGGGTGTGAAGCTGAAGTCCTCTGAGAAGTTCTTCTAAGAGTGGGTAGATGATTGCATGGATGAGAGGATGGGTAGATGGGTGGAGGGCTTTGGGAGTGACTTCAGGCAGTCTAAGGGGTTTAAGGTGGCAAAGCTCTAGGCAGAGAGAGGAGAAGCCACACCTCCCCAGACTCTTTGCAGCAGAAAGCATTCCTCCAACTCTGACACCATTCCTGCTGAATTTAGTTAATGTTTCCTATATCACTCAGTCATTTGGTGAGCATTCCAGAATCCCATTCCAACAGAGGTTTCAGAGGATTCAATTCTATGGGAGCTTCTGTGGAGGAAACAGGCTGAAGCAGAAGAATAAACATGATATGCTAAGAACTATGACACAGGCGAGGGCCAATGCTAAGGATGGCACCAAATCCACACATGAAAAGAGGCAGTGGGCCTGCTGTAGGAGGCAATGCCTAGTATGAGCCACAAAGGATAAAAAACTGGTTACTGGGAAAGGAATGTGGTAAGCTTAGGCTTTGAGATAGATTTGGGGGTGGGGAGGTTGCTTAGTGCCAGGAGGGCATAAATTAGGAGTAGGCTAAGAATGCACAGGCTGGGAAAGTTTTACATTCTGAATGAGGCAGGAGGATTGGAAGACAAACCTGTGGGTTCCAACATAGTAGTAAAGGACAGAACAAAGTTGGGAGATGATATTACTTGGTTTCAGAAATCATTATAAAACTATAGTAATCAGGAATTCGTGGTATTGGTGAAAGAACAGACCAATAGATCAATGAAACAAAATAAAGAGCCTAGAAATAGACCTATGCAAATATGGTCAACTGGTCTTTGACGAAGGATCAAAGATAATACAATTGGGTAGAAGCTATCTTTTCAACAAATGGTGTTGGGACAACTGGAATTCACATGTAAAAATATGTATCCAGATACAGGCCTTACACCCATCACAAAAATGAAATCAAGTGGATCACAAATGTGAAATACAAAACTATAAAAATGACATAGGAGAAACATAGATAACCTTGGGTATGGTGACGGCTTTTTAGATTCACCATTTAAGGCCTGATCTATAAAGGAAAGTATGGGTGCATTGGATTTCATGAAAATACCTAATTTCTACTCTGCAAAAGATACTGTCAAGCAAATGAAAAAATAAGTCACAGACTGGAGAAAATATTTGCAAAACACACATATATATTATATTACTGTTATTCATAATATTCAAAGAACCCTTAAAACTTAAGAATAAGGAAACAAACAAAATAAGAAAAATTGTGTCAAAGACCTTAATACACACATCATCAAAGAAGGCATATAGATGACAAAATAACATATGAAAAGATGCTCCACATACATGTCATCAGGGAAATGCAAATTTAAACAATCTTGAGATGCCACTGCATGGTAATGAGAAAGGTTTAAATCTGGAACAAGACCAAATGCAAACAAGAATGTGGAAATACAGGAAGGAACTCTCACTCACTGCTGATAGGTATGCAAAATGGTACAGCTTCTTTGGAAGACTGTTTGGTAGTTTCTTAGAAAACTACACATAGTTTCCCCATACAATCCCAGAATTGTGCTCCTTGGTATTTACTCAAAGGAGTTGAAAACCTGTATCTATGCAACACCTGCACTAAAATGTTTATAGTGTTTATTCATAATTGCCAAAACTTGGAAGCAACCAGAATGTTCTTCAGTAAGTGAGTAGATAAACTGTGATATATCCAGACAGTAAGATATTTAGCAATAAGGAGAAAAGAACTTTAAGCAAGGAAGAGAATGGAGAAGTCTTAAATGCATATTAAGTCAATCTGAAATGGCTATGTACTATATGATTCCAACTATATGACATTCTAGAAGAGGAAAATATTAGACACAATAAAAAGATCATCAGTTGCCCGCAGTTGATTTCAGAGAGGAGGGATGAGGTAGAGAATAGAATAGAATAGAATAGAATAATATAGATAGAGTAGAACAGAACAGAACAGAACAGAACAGAACAGAACAGAACAGAACAGAACAGAACAGAACAGAACAGAACAGAACAGAACAGAACTATGGAATGATTCTATAAGACACTGCTTTGTTGGATGCTTATTCTAATGACTTTGTCCAAAGCCATAGAACGTAAAACATTAAGAGTGACCATGACCCCTAATTCAACTATGAACTCTAGGTGATGATGATGTATCCATGCAGTTTCATCAGTTGTAACAATTGCCTCATTGTGGTGGGGCTGTTGGTAACAGGGGAGGTAATACATGTGTGGGAATGGGGGAGATTTGGAAAATTTGTACTTCTGAAAGAATATTGCTGTTAATTCAAAACTGTCCTAAAAATATAAAGTTTATTGGAAAAAGTGTTTGGGGGTCTTACAAAGCCTGGTCATGGAGGAACTTGGGTTTAACCCAAGGGTTCTGGGGTTCATTGAAGAGTCTGCTGCAGAGAAGGAAGGTAGGGTATATCTTTGGGTGAATGCCTCTGATTATCATGCTGGGAGGCGAGGTTGGGATTCCTGTTTGGTGAGGTTGGGATTCCTGTAGGTGGGGAAGGTCTCACAAAGCAGTGATATTCCTGTCTTTACTAAGCTCTGCTAAGCCAATTGGATTCTCCAAGTCACTGCTGAATGAACCTCCTAATATTCTTCAGCTTAGACCTATTCCTTTTTCTAAATAATTTTTCCCCAACCACACAATTTAGTTATGGAAATCTTGAGGAGGAATATTTTTGCCAATTAATTATGGATTCATAAGTTTCTTGAAATGGCAATGAAGAGAGTCCTTATTGAGCTTAACATCTTGTCCCTTATGTGAAATTCCTTTAGATTTGGGGGTCTTTTAATAGAAAATGTAATCAATTCCTATTGTTCATCATCATCCCATCTGAGAAAAAGCAAAAACTGGGCAAAATATATGAACCATTGGACCATGATCCCTGAACTACTAGAGTAAAGAAACATGAAAAGGCTTGAATTTCCCCCACTTATTGGCAATGGGGAGTTTCCAGTCACTAAACAGGGAGATCAGGCAAAGTCTGGTGGTCTTTCCAAGTTAAAGAAGTAGAGGTGGGAGTTTGGGAGGTCAAAAAACTAAAACTTTCAGGACAGGGCATTGAAGAGGAGAGAAATATTGAGATCTAGACAAGACACCCTTACATCTAAGCTGAGTAGCAATCAGCATTTGTGTTTGAGGAAACAAGAGAAGTTTGAGGAAGGATGAACTTGAAAGAAAAGAGGGAACACCTTCCAGATCTCACATGACTATGCTTTCACCAGCTTGTGGAAATCCTTGTAATTCAGAGAAACTGAATAGAGTGACTGTGAGTGTATTTCCTTAGATACTGGAAAAGATAATCCCAGAATAATGACTACTCTAGCCTTACCTAGCAAGTCCTAAAAGTAAGTGTTGAAGAGATCAGATTGTTTCCAATTAGTTAAATTATCTCAGAGCAAAATTCAAACATATTTAAAAAAAAAATCAATAAATAAGAAGATAAAATTATAATGTCTGGCATTCAGTCAACAGTTACTAAATATTTATTGAAACAGGAAAACATAATGAGCAGAAAATCAACTACTAAATATCCATAAATATCACAGGTAGTAGATTCATAAATAAAAGCAGTGAAATATTTATAACTTTAGTCCATATGTTTTTCATAGGTGGAGAAGAAAGATTGAGTCCGTTAAGTAGAGGATCAGAATATAAAAAAACCTACAAATCAATATTTTAGAGGTAAAAACTAAAATATCAGATGAAAAATATACTATATGAAGTTTATGACAGATGAAAACCTAAAAGACTTTGAATTTGAAGAAACAGTAATAAAAACTACCCACAATGAAACAGCAAAAAACTTAAAAAAATGAACTGTAAGAATATTTCAAGCAGCTGAAAATATGTATAATCTAAGATTTCCAAAGAGACAATGAGAGTAGGACAAAAAAATAGTTGGAAGAAATAATAAACAAAAAATTTCAAATTTGATGAAACTATAACCCCCTACATAGGTCAATAAACCACCAAAGTAAGAAATATCAAGAAAACTACACCAAGTTTCATTAGAAGTAATATTCTTGAAGCCAATGATAGAGAGAAAACCATAAAGCCACTAGAGCAAGAATACATGGTGTGTACAGGGAAATAGATATGAGAAAGTAGACTTTTCACTGCAGATGATGCAGGACAACCCATGTTAGAGTAACCCTTTAAAGACTTGGGAGGAAAACCCTGCCAACTTTGAGTTCTGTGCTTGGTGACCATCTTCCAAAACTAACATTATCAGACTGTCAAAATTTGGAAGAATTCATCATCAGAAGAACTGTCCTCTAGCATATTTTAAAGAAAATTCTTCAGGCAAGAAGAAAATGATTCCAGATGGAAATATGGCTCCTGACAGGAGTGAACATCAGAATAGTAAAGGTGTGGATAAATGTAATATACTTAAAACATCTTTTAAAAAGAAAGTTGGCCATTCAATGCAAATGATAGTACTGTATTCTGAGTTTTATAACACATGTAGAAATGAGACATATAGCAAAAATAGCATGAAGACTGAGTGGGAAGAAATGGAGATGTGTTATTTTAAGGATTTTATGCTTTGAGTCCTGGGGCATACTAAATGGTAGTTTACCATAAGCTCTAAAGCAGCCTCTTCCATACTGTGCATTATATCTTCTGTTGGATCAGAAGATATAAAAGAGAATCATTAAAAATATTCTACTCAAAAAAGCAGAAAGAGGGAAAAAGGGGAAAATGAACAGATGAGACAACTGCAAAACATGTCAACCCCCGACCCTATGGACCACCATGTTACATGAAAATCTGAAGGGCCAAACATTGTCAGACCGGATTAATAAACAAGACGCAAGTATCTATGCTGCCAACAAATAATCCACTTTAAATATAAAATCACAAATAAGTTAAAAGTAAAAGAGTGGAAAAAATATATACTAACAGTATTCAGAAGAAAGCTGAAGCTGGTTTCACTGTATTACTGTCAGACATATTATCAGACAAGCTAGTTTTTGGAGCACAAAAATAATACCAATGACAAAGAGCAGGAAAGAGGTGAATTTATGAAGAGGATTTAACAATTCAAATATCTGTGTCCAACAGCAGAAATTTAAAGTACATGAAACAAAATCAGAGAGAACTGCAAGGAAAAACAGGGAAATCCACAATAGGAATCAGAAATTTCAATATTCCTCTCTCAACGCTTGATAAAACAAGGTGCAAAAAGGACCTGAGTCTTCAGAGCTCCTTTGCCAGCAGGGAGTCAGGGCAGTAGGCCCCCACCCTTGGGTAGGCCCCCTGCACCTGGAGAGCCTGGGAGAGTGGCCTGGGTGGGGTTTTAGCCCCACCCACCAGCGGATGGTTGCACAGGGCAGCCATCTGCAGCCCAGAAGGACCAGGGCATGATTCAGAGGTACTGGCACGTGGGCAGGAGTGGGGGGAATGCCCCTTCTATTTCATTCTTTCTCCAGCTAATCTTCAGGAGGAGGAAGAACATAAATAATACAAACCCCGTCATAGAACGGGTGAAGGACCAGGTGAAAATTCAGCCCACAAGTCTGAGCTGGACACAGGAGATGGAATATCGAGAAAAGCAGTGCATGTGAGACTGGAGAAACACCTATGGAAATATGATGTCATGAATGCACACCTATGTGCTCACTGGGTCTGGAAGAGCCAAGACCTTATTTCTGTGATGCCTTCTATGAGAGCAAAGTACCCCTCCCCACACCACAGGAGAAGAAGGCCAACGAGTGGGGGCATTGACCCCACAGCAAAGCTGTGGCAGCTCTACAACAGCCATTCACAGATGTTCACTCACTTCCTGAGTGAACACTACATTATAATCTATATGATTTTAAGCACTGTCTCCAACTTTCCTTTGTTTATGTCTAATGTCACCATTTATTCTTGGTGACAGAAATCCTCAGTTAGGGAAATATTTTTAAAAATAACACAGTGATTGCTTGGAGTCTGCATAGGTTCATTTAAAACAAGTTAAGGCTTTAGAGTTGGAAATGACCCAAGAGCCCCTCAATGGATGATTGAATAAAGAAGAGGTAGCGTATACACACAATAGAACTCAGCTATGAAAGTATGATTAAGCCTGCCAACACCAGCCAACATGATGAACCTAGAGGGTGATTACGCTTAGTGAAATAAGTCAGATGAAGACAAACACCATATAATTTTTCTCATATGTGGCACATAAAGAAACAAAGCAAACAAATGAACTGAGTAAAACAAAAACAAATTATTAGACCATAAGATCAATTGGTGGTTACTAAAAATGAAGAGGGAAGACAAGGTGAGTGAGTCAGTAAAAGGAGCAAATAGAGCACAAAAAGGTGAAGGAAAGAATTGGACTTTTAGTGCCTGTATCGATGTTGATTTGCAATGATGCACATCTGAGATGATTACTACACAATCTAAATGATTACTTCAATAAAAAACCTTTTTTTAAAATAGTGAAATTAAAACAAGTGTTTGATGCCATTCATTTTCACTGGACAGATATGCTAAGCCATGAGATCTTGTGTTCTTAAATCCATTGTAGTCCTGTACAATATTTCACATTTCTAGTTATGTTATTGTGGACCTGAGCAAGGGTGACTACAAGTACCTGGACACATGGTGGCCTGAGCTCTGGGCTCACAGCTTGAGTAGATTAATCTTGTCCAGCACAGGTACGTTTTCTATACCATGGTTTCAGGACTCTGTGACTGTGACAGTCATTTAAATTAATGACCTAAATTTCAGCAGGTACACAAAACTGTGCAAATAGGAAAAAAGGTTCAGGGAAGAGCTACTGTGTTGAATGAGAGGTTCCAGGAAGCATGGGAATGGTGACTAAACTAGGAAGGCATGTCTGAAAAGCACAATTGGAGGCTGCTGTACATACATGGAAGCCAAGCTGTTGTTTCTCATGGGCTTGGACGTAGGGGTCAAGATGTGAAATTTAAACTTTCCCAGGTTTATGATATTTTATAATCAGTCCCACAACTTAGATTACAGACATCCTATACAGAATAGTTAATCCTAGAGACCCTGATAATTCTCTCACATTCATCACTCACTCTCTTTAACCATCTAAGTGTGCACCCACCATCATCTACTCACCTGCTGCCATCAATCAGTCTATCCATACTCCCAACCCTCCAGTGACCTAAGCATCTCTTCACCCATCATTCATTTCCCCATCCATCCATCCTTCCATCCATTTATCCAACCTCTGTTTCACTGCTCTATCTGCTTTCCTAGACACAAAATCCAAGTGCCTTCTCTATGTAGGCATTAACCAGATGCTGAAACACTAGCAGATAGATGAGATGCAACTCTTATTTTCAAAGCATTTATAGCCATTTTATGGGTGGGGGATTGTGGCTGAGTGGACACACAAAGGAAAGAGAATCCCAGAGGGTATTTCACTGGGAAAAAAAGGAATATTTGTATTTGAGGCTTTTGGAGTCAATGAAGGAAAGAAAAAGAAAATCACTAGGAGTTAAGCAAAAAGTGTCATGGAAAAATGTACATGTTAGGATCCTTGGCAGCTCTGGACAGGATGGATTACAGGAGAGTGATGCGAGTTGAATGGCTGGCAGTTTGTTGTAACAGTCTCCATGAGGGATGATATGGCCCTCAGGAATAGAAGGAGAAAGATGAAGGAAGGCAGGCTACTTTACTGCTGTATTTTCAGGCTGGGAATTAGAACGTTTGATGCTTTGGATTAGATGGATGTTGAAAAATGTGGAAGCAGACAGCAGACTGAGGGACCAGGCAGCTTAGGAGTACTAAAGGCCAAGACATCATTATTGCATGATCAACAGTATTCTCTTATTCCCAGGTCCAGTGAACTTGAATTCTTCCTGCTCCCACCATCCTTGCTACCCCCACCCAACTTCCTCTTTTCTAAAATAGTAAGAGCTGATAACAGTCAAGGGTCAGGATAGAATAAGTGGATTTTTTGCTTGTAAATCGCTGTAGGAGCAGACTTAGGAGCAGACTATTCTTTGCAGTTTCACTTATACCAGCAGCCATTTATCTGGATAATGCATTTATTTATTACGGCTTGACCGTTTTGCATTGAGATATATGTGCAAACTTAAAGTGCCAGTGATTTGCTTGCAAACATCAAAGGTAGAAAAAGAGAATGAAATTGGGCATATTAGATTATTTAGTATTGAATTCAATGTCGGCAGTTCCCCATTTTTCTCCAACTCCTGCCTTTTCTACAAATCAATTTACATGACTTTTACTGGAAATATGATTTAGTATTGAAACATGTGGTTAAATCTTGCCACAGTGATCATTCTCTTTCCAGAAGGCAGTGAGAGGTGGAGCAGGGCTGTTGCTGATCTCATATCAGGGTAACTACACTGAACAAACCCTCTAACCCTCATACCTCACAATCCCAGAACAGGAGCATGGACATATGAAGAAATGCGTGCACATGGCACGTACATGCACACAAAACACACATGTATGTGTGCATGCATACGTGCTACATGCAAACACATACATGCACACACAGGTATCATAAATTAAAGTTACTTTTTGGGATTGAGGGGATAGAGGAATGAGTCTAAAGGAGATGGGTGGTCAGGGTTTGGGGAGACCATGAGGAGGTTCTAGGATTTTCCTAGGAGAGATACAGGGGTGACTTGGATGTATGAGAGTTTGTGCTAATGTGGGAACATGTCAAGTTGGGTGTTAAGGCCTTCTTCTCCCTGTAACAGTACAAAAACAGCACTCCAAAGTTCCAAAGAGTGCTAAAATACTCAAACACTCAGCAGCTGAATCCTTGACCAAGGGTGGGGACAAGTAGTGCCAATGCACAATTACAACATCACTCAATGGCTCTCAGGTTCAGGGTTCAACAACAAGGTTTATTTAAGAAGCAGGAGGTTGGGGAAGCGGAGAGATTTTGAGGCCACAAGTAATCAGCTGTCTCACCCCATATAGTATCTGGAAGTATTCAGAAATTCAAAACAAAGTTTCTTTGGGGAAGATGAGGTGTCACTGCAGCAGCCTCAGCAGTCTGAGGACTGGGTCGGATGCTGACATAGACAACAATGACCCCAACAGCACCGAGGTGGTGCACCAGAGGCTGCAGTCATCTCTTTGAGATGCTAGGATGAGCCTGACAATGCTCCTTGTCAGTGATGGCTGAGGCAGGGATGGAGGCAGGTGCAACAACCAAGTCCTTGTGAAGGTCTTCCTTGTGAAGATGGTACAGGGTCTGGAAGTCTATGAAAACTACAAAGGTCTAGTGTATCTCATGGGTTTGATTGTTCCATGTGTCTCTCCCTTCAGAAGCTGAGAGCAGGAACCTTCCTCAATGATGGCTCATTGAGGGCTTCCACTTTGAAGGTCAACTGCTGACTTCTTTGAAGGTGGTCCTGAAGCTGGGTGCAAAGCAGTGAACTAAACTTACAAAGGGGAAAAGTTGGCATTTTAAACTGTCCACTCCTTGGCAGGGGTGGGGGGTTGAATGGGGGGAATTCCTTCTCAATCCAGGAACCCTGAAGCTGCAAGACAAAGCAGGTTAAAAGTAAACAAAACAATTTATTTACAAAAAGGAGAAAAGAAGCAAAGAAGCATAGTCCCTGAGACTGGGAGTAGCCTTTAATTTTACCACAGTCTGGTCTCAGTCCTTAAAAGTGCTAGGCAAAAGTTACTGTGTTTCAAGCAACACGAGTCCAAGAAAATGGTGTATCCTTCTGCTCCAAGCCTGCAGTGGGAATTTCAAATCCAACAAAGAGACAGGCATACTCTACTCCAAATATGAAACAGGATCTGACACAAAGTCTGGGTTTCCCATAAGCCTCTTCTTGTCCAATATAGAAGTTTTCTAAGTCTTCAGGTTCCAAACTTTTCTGAGCTTTCTAACTTTTTCCAGCAAACTTAGATCAACTTATGCAGGTCTCCAGCTTTTCTAGCAAATGCAGTTTCCGAGTCAGTTTACACAGATCCCAAGTTTCTTCAGCAAATTGCTCTCCCATCAGAGGTCCAAGTCCTCATTTTCAAATAACAGGTTTCCAAGTAACTTTTCCATTTCTCTAGGCCATTGCTGCCCAGATCTGGGGAGAAACCAGTGGCATCCCCACTCCTGCTGGGGCCACCACCCAATGCTACAGGACCAAGCCACAATGGCCACCCTTCCTCTTCCTGCACAGGCAGGTCATTTATCATCTCCAGTCAGACTCTGCCCAGAGTGCTCCTTCTCACATTACTCTCAAGGCATACAATATCTATGGTGGTAATGGCGTCCTTCTATTCTGCCAAGTCACCAGGATCCTATCAACCCAACTAATCCTTCCTTTCCTAAGGTTGTTGCACATTACCTCAAGCTGGCTCTTGCTCCACCTTCCAACCCCTTCAAGGTCCCCCATTCCACAAGTGTGACTGGACTATTTTCAGTCCTAAGCATCTGAGGGACTGTTTAGCACCCATCAACTCATTTTCCATTTTTCAGTCCAAATAATTTTCTAATGAAATGAGCTTGAACCTGATTGCTCCATTTAGTTTTCACCTGATTGGTAATTTTAGCATCTTGAACACTCAGGTCAGGGCAGGCTTGTGGGCCTGTTTGGCTCTAGGAAGCCATGGATGGAGCTGGTCTCACTGGGGAGGGAAACATCCACAGGAGGTGGACTGAGGATGAAATACCTCAAAAAAGCCATCTTGCCCTATGACCTCTGAGGGGCTGTGGATATCCAGTTGTACCCCCAGTCCTCTCCCTGCTGGAGGAAGAATCATGGCTCATATTCTGTGCATGTCTGGGAAAGTGGTCACCAGGCAGGCAGCTCCAGACCCCAGCACACAGCCTTGATCCCCTCTTTTTCTCTGGGGTCTCTGAGGACTCCAGGAAGCCTTCCTGCCTTCCTCCAACAAGCTTAGACCCTCAGTTTCCATTCTTCTCTCTCAAGTCCCTCTTCCTACCCACAAGATTTCTTCCAGATTTGATTTAGTAATAGGAACACATTTTTAATTTTTTAAAAAGTGTTTCATTGGGGAGGTTAATGGTAGGATAGAATGACATAAACCAGGACATGACTACATATGTGCTAGCTGACTGTCTCCAATGGGTTCTATGTTCTGTGCTAGGCCCGGTGTGGCCTCAGTTCCCTTATCTCTTAAGTGGGGTAATTCTTGTCTTGCTTACTTCATCGGGTGTTATAAGTAGTCCATGAGTGGATAGCTGTGAGAACACCCCAGACACTTCTTAGGGCAGTAATAAAACACTGATGTTACTGTGTGATTTCCAGTCTCTTCTGGGGCTTTCTCCCCTATAGCACTTGCATCAGGGACAGTTCTGACCAGGGCAGTGGTAACCAGTGCTAGCTGTTGTGAGGGTGGAGTCACCCACTTTGTTCAGGACAGGTGTGTTGTATGTGGGGACCATAGGTGGGACATTTATTTTTAAAAAGACATCAAAACCTGTAGAAGTTGACTATCTGAGAGAAGTATCCCATACAAACCAGGAAAGCCAAGATCTTCAGGGGGAATGGTTCCTTTTTTTTTTCTAGGTGAAATCTTCTGTACTCTGTTCTCTTTTGGGGTGAAATGAACAGAAGAATCCCAGGAAGGAGATGGGCGAGTCTCTCAGCTGCCTGGAAGGTCCTGGCTCCCTGTGGGCTTCTTCACAATGCCTCGGCCTGAGAGGACTCACTTTTGATGTGACTGAGCTGGTGTGGGGGCAGTCCCTGCTCCTTCCTGCTCTGTGCCCTCCCCCACTGCCAGGCTGTCACAGGACTCTACCTCCCCCTGCTTGCCCTGTCTTTGTTCCTGCAGGAAGCTGGACTAATGAGGCGCTAGGCCGCCTACTGGGGTGGACAAAACTGCATTGTCAGCATTTCTGCAGCATCTCATAAATTCACAGCAAAACTCCCTGCAGACAAAGGCTGGGCTCTGGGGACACTCAGCTCAGAAAGATGATTCCTTTTGAGGTTAGAGTAGAAATCAGTTTCCAGGGCATCCCCCATTCCATGATTGCCTGAAAGGAAGGAAGTGGGCAGGAGATAATCATGGTGAAATATCAGGCTTGTCTCCCTCCCCCATTCCCCTGTCTATCCTTCTCTCTCCCTTCCCCTTCCTCTCTCCTCCTTGCACCCCTTTTCCATCTTTACTCTCTTCTATCTATCCCTTCCTCTTTTCCAACTCTCTCCCTTCTGCCTTCCTTCCCCCTCTCCTCTTTGGCCTCCCCTCCCTTCTCTTTCCTCCTGACACTCCCCCTCCCTTGTCTCTCTCCCCTTTCCTCTCTTTCTCTTCTCTCCCCTCCTGCTACTCTCACTATCTCCACTGACCACTTCTCTTCTCTCTCATTCCTGCTGCTGCCAGACCTCACATTAAGTTGAGTTGCCTTTGCCAGTTGGTTCTGGCTGAAAACCTAGTGATTTCTGGAGTCAGCCAGACCATTTGCATACCTTCCCTGGTAGTAGTTGGGGGGCATAGGGATTTTCACATCTATGCATATAGTTTCACACTGTGAACAGTGCCCAGTGAAGGCCAGTTGTCCCCTGGATGGGATGACATACGTCTCCAAGGCTTCTAGAGAGCAAACTCCCACACCCTTTTCTTTCAGTCCAAGGAAGTTTCAGTGACAAACGCTGGGGACACTGATTACCAGGCAGATATTTTATTCTGTGACCACTACCATTGGGGTCCATTCTGAACTGGGCAGAGATGACAAGTTCCCTGCAAAAGGGAAAATGAAGGAGCAGGTGTATCAGGGACAGTGGGTGGACCTCTGACTGTAACCGCATGCAGCCAGGCTCCTGTGCTCCAGAAACTGGGATGGGGCCTTGTGCTTGATGATACATTGATACACTTCAAAAGCCCTCAATCCTTGGAAGACCCTTTTTGGAGTAGGAGATATGTATACCCCCTCACAGAAGGATGCGTTAAAGAAGAGTTTACAATAGCAGGCTCTCAAAGGGAAAGCTCTAAGAGAGGTGGGGATCTAAAGTCTTCTGGCCACCCTGAGCCTCTGAGGCAGCTGGGCTGTCCCAGAGATGTGGTTTTCATCTGCTAGAGGCCCTCTTCGAATATGTCCAAGTCTGGGTGTACATAGGGGCAGGTGAACCAGCTGTCTATGTTACAGTTCTTATAGGCCAAGGTTGAGGCCTGGTTGGCTTTGTAGCCCAATGGGAGTTTGGTCAAAAAAGTGTCTTTTAGCAAGAGGGCCAGGAGCTCTTATTGTCCCCTTTTTCTGAAGATCAGACTGAAACTGAGAAGGACCTGCCCATAGTCCCACATCATGATCCAGATCCAGGGTACTTGTGCCACTGGGGACCTGAGTCCGACGTGCCCCTCTGGATGGAAGATGACCATGGTAGTTCGCTGTCCAATCAGTGGAATGGGACAGTCAGGTCCAAACTGCTCAGAGCAGGTGTATCTATGGCTGAGGCTCTACTTGCTGAGGCGCTCTCTTGCTTCTTCCACAACTGGGTCTGTTTTCTCCTGAATGGTTGGAGGACAGTGAAATGGCCCCTCTTTGTCATGCTGAACTCTGGGTGACGGAGCACCAAGATCACAGGGCAATGTGGACCAGTGTCACCCCTCAATTACCTGGGAATTGAAGCCTCTCCTGAAAGAAAACAGGGATCCTGAGATAGAGAATCTTAGAGCCCAGAGGATAAGCCAACCTCCCAAGGGTGAGGGCCTCAGAGCAACATCTGGACAGAAAGCACAGGCATATATCATTTCCACATGTAGGGAAACTGAGGCAGACACATCAAATTCCCACTGGTTCGGGGCTCATACTGGAGCATTGCAGACTCCCTAAACTTGCAGGGGCTGGTCTTGGTCTGAGCTGGCTGCTGCCCTTACAGAAGGGTTGTGGAGCTGGTCTGAAGTGCCTGTGAAGCAGACCTGGGCCTGTGTTGGGAGGGTAGCCCAGGTTGTACCTGGGACACTGGGACCTCTTGAATAGTGGGTTGTGTCCCGTTAGTGGACCTAGAGGCAGGATAGGGCTCTGGCTGGAGCCTAAAACCAGATAAGACTTCTCTAACAAAGGGGAACTGAAGGCAGTTGTGGGGTTTTCCCACCAATTAGGAAATGAAGCATCCTAAACCACCTGCCTTCTGATCTGGTTCAGCTCTGTTGGTTGATCTGGTTCAGCTCTAAGGGATGACATTCTTAATTTCTCCACAGCCTTCAAGAACCTGATGATGGGCTATTGCCTGGTAATAATCCCTTGGTCCATACTGGGACCCTGGTACCTCTTGAATAGTGGGTTGAATGATGATTGTGCCTTCTGGATCTCTGTCATGGTGGGAGCTGTAGGCTTCTCTGCTGTGTTTGGAGGATTTTCCTGAGTGTTCCCTTGTGTCCTGTTCTCAATCCAAAAAGCTTATTTCTTTAGTTCTCTGCTCCAAATTGCTGAGCCAAACATCTGCTGGTATGAGGCTGCCCCTGATAGAAGGACCACTGTCAAATGTGGGTGCCTACTAAAGGTGGATATAGAGGTTACCTGGAGGGAGCGTCTCAGTGCCATGAGTTGGGAAGAGTAGAGCAGAGAGGGACTGGGGGTCTAGGACAGAAGAGTGAACTCAGGCAAGGGCCCTTACAGTTTGGGCCAAGGAGTTATTACCAGGCAATAGCCCATGGTCAAATTCTTGAAGGCTGTGGAGAAAATAAGAATATCATCCCTTAGAGCTGAACCAGATCAACCAACAGAGCTGAACCAGATCAGAAGGCAGGTGGTTTAGGATGCTTCATTTCCTAATTGGTGGGAAAACCCCACAACTGCCTTCAGTTCCCCTTTGTTAGAGAAGTCTTATCTGGTTTTAGGCTCCAGCCTGAGCCCTATCCTGCCTCTAGGTCCACTGACAGGACACAATAATGTCTACAGGGACTTTCTGACTGTACTCTGAGCCTGCTGTCTGGATCCGTGGACAGCAGCCAATAGTTATATAGCCTCTTTTCCAGTTGCTGGGTGGGTGCTGCCTGGGCAGGTGCCCTTGAACCCAAGATGAGGGGCAGGCAGGAGATCAGAACCTTCCAGGATACCTGTTGGGATCCCATAGGTCAGAAAACAGTAGTGTCTACTGGCTCCAGCCATGAGCAGGAGGTACTCACCTGAGGGAAGAATCTCCCGATCTTGGAGTCTATTCAGGCATGTATTGGTCACCAGATGATGCTCAACCCACAAGCCAGATTGGATCATTTTTAATACTAAGTGTCTGCTTGGTCCAGTTAGCACCAGTGAGCTTGCGTCCGTGTTCAGTCTGCATAATTATCTCATGTCCTTGACTGACAGCTAGAGAGCTTGAACTTGACTTGGATACAGCCATGAAAGGGGAAACCCCAGTGCTTGTCCAGACTGACCTGCTCTGAGGTGGGTGCAGGGCTATGGACAGATGGGCTCTGGAGAGCCACACTGGAACCAGAGCTACCCCAGGTCAGCAGGGCTACCCCAGGTCAGCTCCTCCCAGCAGTCCCAAACTAGGGGTGATGGGGCTGGGGAATTGCTTCCACTGTTGAGGCTCTAGGGCTGGCCTGGGGTCATCTGAAACACTGGGGCTGGTTTCAGTATTTTGTCTTTAACATCTGACCATTATTATTATATGTATTTTTTTTAGAATCCAGGAAGAAGCTGACCCTTCCACATTTCCTAAGTTGTAGGACTGTAACCTAAGAGTTATATTTATAGACATTTGAGGGAGGGAGCATCCCTGAGCCCAGCACCGATGGTGTCCTTTCTGGCATTTTGATTTTCCTCTTCTGTGCCTGGGCCAAAGCACAGGTTTTAAATCCAACTTGAGTCTCCAGGCCTCAGTTTCCCTACATGTGGAAATGATATATGCCTGTGCTTTCTGTCCAGATGTTGCTCTGAGGCCCTCACCCTTGGGAGGTTGGCTTATCCTCTGGGCTCTAAGATTCTCTATCTCAGGATCCCTGTTTTCTTTCAGGAGAGGCTTCAATTCCCAGGTAATTGAGGGGTGACACTGGTCCAGCCTCAGAGCACTGAGCTGGTCTGGCCTCTTTTTCCTGGTCACTGTGCAGGGAGTGGATCTGCCTTTATCAAGTCCATCCCTTATGTGCACATTTTCTTTCAGGTCTCTGTGGGAACACTGTATGCCCCTCTGGGGGCAGGACACGATTGACCTGTTATAATGGCCTAGGTGAGGGGACTTCTTACCTCACTAGAAAGACCACAGAGAAGTGGTTAAATCTTGCTGTCTCCTGGGTTACCTTAGCTTTCCCATTTCTAACCCAGGATCATGACTGCACTCTCCCAGAGTGGGAGTGACAGGGCTTACAGAGGAATAGGAGGCAGTGTACTTAGTACAGGAACCTGCACACATACATGCACACTATATGATTAATGGTCTGTTTGATTTAGACTTAACTTCTTGGTTTGAACTGAGAATCCTAATGTGATGATGTCTGAAAAAGTGCTGGACATTGGCACCATAGGATTCAAGATATCCAGGAAGATGATAACAAACTCTGGAGACTGAGCAAGATGATTACCAAGAACATCAACTGTAACAGGCTGTTCTGATAAACTGATTCAACTATGATGGGCTGTTTACATATGACTGTCTGACTAGCTTGTTATAAAAAGGCCAGCTCAAGACGAGATGGCTGAATGGTCCCTCCATTCTCTCAGATTAGTGACCAAGTAATCTGAAACAGCGTGATAGGCACAGAACCCAGCCCATTGCAGTGACAGGAGGGCTCCCTGGTCCCTAAGACAACAAGCTTTCTTCTGCCTACATCACCTTGTTTGACAAGCTTCTCATGTGAAAAGAGGATTGGGCTACAATTCTCCCACAACCTGACACCACCTGGAGGGAGGCCTAACAGAGAGGTGGGAAGAACATAGTCCTGGCACAAGGTTGACTTGGACTTGAACCCACCCTAGCAGTCACCTGAGGGCAGAAACTTTGCCTGTTTTGCAATGCACACTAAATTCAGGAACAGATTTGTGTATGACATTGGTACCAAAGAAAGTATCTGTAAAAAATAAAAGCAGGAAAACACAAAACCCATCAGCAATGAGTTATTTTCCCTCAGGCTTCCTTTCAGACAACTCCGTACTTTTTATCTGTGTCCTGGTGGTTTACTTCTAGGGATAAAATCTGAGCAGGCAGCCAAACAGGAATGTATGTGAGGACACCCCTCTCGTGGGCCTGGTCTGCAGAAGGATCCTAGTCTACTATAGCTAACATGTCCTGGCTTTTTTCTTATGGAGACTGGCACAGGTTCCCTGCTCTCAGGAGCCCCTTCTGGTGGGGTACCTCAGCCTGGATGCCTCGAAGTGCATCTGCACCACTGTGTATGGGGAAGCCTAGCTAATCGCTCACTTATGCTGCTACTTGTAGTGTTGGCATGCCCCAGGTCTTGTGAGTATCTGGCGCTGATGCCTTCCTTTCCAGACTCTTCACTCATGGTCTCCTTATTGAGCTGGTCACTTTTCTTCTTGGAAGTTGTGAACTTGGAGCACTAACTCCTCACTATTGCTAGAAATCACTTCTAGTCATGTTCTCATAAAAACGCTGGAGACTGAGACCCAGGACATAAAAATATGGCTTTTCCCTCTTGGGAATGAGTTAGGATAATCTTGCTTCTCCCAATGTGAGGATGGGAAGGAAATTTCCCCAGCCCTCTGGGTTTTTCCAAGACTGGTTGATCTATCATAACAATATCACACAGATTAATGGGAAAAAAAGAACAAAAATATGTATGTACTCATGTATGTCTGGTAAATTTACATGGTTGCAGATTCTAAAGTCATGAGGGAAAAATGAGTGTATCCCAAGCCAAGGAATGATGGGAGACAGGGCTTCCAGCAGAGAAGAGGAGACGACTCACATGACAAAAGCCAGATACTCTGTGCCACATACATAGACAAATCTCAGATGGAAAATTTATTTCTGGTGAAAGTTCTAATTTTGGGTAGTACTCCCAATCTTCATTATAGCAAAAGGTGGTGAAAGTTTCTCATGAGCCTGCAGGACATCAAGTGACTCTAACTTGGAAGTAATTCAGTTCCTTAATAAGTGACAGGTCTTGGGGAAGTCTTTGTGACCCTGCTCCAGCAGCTTCTTCCAGAATTTCTTGGTCCCTATCACACCCCTCTGTTCTCTGATTTCTTCACACAGTGCTTCCTCATCTGCCTCTTCTGACAGGAATTCTGTGGTTACCTTTATAACTCACCTGACTGATCCAGAACAACCACCCAGCACAAGATCCTTAATTTAATCACATATATGGGATCTCTTACCATATAAATCTTGCCTGATCAGAATTTCCAGGGATTAAGATGTAGGCATCTTGGGGGATAAGGTCATTATTCAACCTTCCACAAGTGCCGTAATTTTCATCATGCATCCAGTATTGAGATGGCAGAGTAGAAAAGGTGCAAGCTGGAATTCAGGTTGGGGTCTGGAAATGTGGGGTCTAATTGCATGACCTGAAGCAGGTGACCTTACCTGTCTGGGCTGAGTGGCAGACTTTCTAATCTTCATTAGTAAAAGCACTGATTTTAGTCTCTGTGACTTGAAACCCAACTACTGATAGTTTTCAGAACAGGGTAGGATAAAGGATAAAAGTTGGGTTAAGGCATCAGATATCCGGTGGTGTTTGAGTCTTTACTTCTCAGCCCAGGATCTGTCTGTTAATCAATCCCTGTATTGATTATAGAAGTCAGAAGACTGGGTTCTCATGCTCACCATTGTTTAAAAATGTTTGCTAGACATGTGACTTTAAAATCACTGCAGGTTGGATTCCCAGGAAGCAGACCAGTTAGTTTAGGAGTTGTGGGTCAATATATGGTGGTAGTGATGGGGAAAAGACATAGGACGCAGTTGGTCCCACAGAAACTCTGAAACTGGGATGACTATTGACTAGTGATGGATTTTGTGGCAAAGATTGGAGCCTGTCTATGTTCAAGAGCCATGGGTGTGGTCATCTAAGAGTGTAGTCCTTCCCCTATGCACTAGGGATCCAATTCTTGGAATGCTGTTCTCTTGAGTCCTCCAGGTAATTTCCACTGAGTGTGCTGAGTTCAGTGCAGGGACCATTCCCTCTAGGGAACTCTGGTCTTGTAGGTAAAGGGAACTGCCTTTTCCTCTCCCTGCCACCCCCAAAAGCTTTTGTTCTTGCTTCTGCTCACATCTGTCAGATTGCAGGAGTAGGTTTGCTCATGGATCTATGTTGTGGTCTATGCTAAACTTTTGTTGAAATCCTAATCCACAAAGCTCAGAACATAAATAGATAGGCCTTGGGGGAGGTGATGAGATCATGAAGGTAGCACCTTCCTAACCTTCATGAATAGAATTAATGTTCTTAGAAGACATCCCACAGAGCTCCCTACTCCCCTTTACCAAGAAATATACCACTTGGGAGAGACCTGTCCCAATCATGATGATGTTTGTCAGTGTTTTGTCATTTGAAGTTGCCCACTACTTGTCATGTGAGATGACTTCCTTTTATCTGGATACTCCAGTGTCTTGGCTCAGGATGGAACCCCCAATCTCTCCCAATTACTCTAGAATTTGCAGTCATATAAATTCTCCAAAATTAAGTGATTAAAATTCATCTTCATGTTAATTTGTTTGTTTCCCCTGTGCTCCTTTCCTGGCACCATGATCTCAGACTTCCAGCCTCCAGAACTGTGAGAACACATTTCTTTGTTTATATGTCATCTGGTCTGTGGCATTTTGCTATAGTTGCCAACATGATTAAGATGGGCTCTCTCCACCATCCTTGTCCTGGAGGTCATTGGTTTTGTCAACCACATCTTTGAGTCAGGCCTAGTGAGCATGTGGTGCATTCATGTTTTATGATCTCAGTACAGAGTATCAGAATTACTTGAAATCTCCTAAGGCTGATGACTTTTCAAGCCTCCAGATAGGAGCACCAACCTAATATCTTGTTAGAGTAGCCAAATCTGGGTTTAATTGAGTTGTGTGTTGGGTTACTGACAACCGAGGAGCTTCATAAATGCCACCCTGACCAGGTCCCAGGTAGACCTAGCTCTGTGTACAGTCTCACACTGTTATATGTGCATCTCATGGCTACAGGGGGCAGTATAGAATGAGGTGGAGGTTTTTGGGGCTGGAGTGCCTGGGATCCCATGTCTAGCTCCAGCAGTGATTGAGAAACACCAAACAGTACACACTAAAAACTTATGTTTTCTTTCATTTAAAAAAAATTAAGTATCATGGGTATTTTATTTAACGTCTAATGATAATATACAATGAAACCTGGAAGTTGCTGGTAGTGAGTGGTTTGTCCCTCTCTGAGAAGGATGAACACCTTTTGCACTAGAGCCTTGGCTCTGCATGGAGGAAAAGAGAAAGTATCCCTAAAAATGGCAGCTTTTCATTGAAAGCTCATTTCATGGTGACTTCTATTCTAGGAAGATAGACACTCAGGCAGGGAGGGTCCCCTGGGACTTGATATGAATCAGAATAAATGAGGACTGTTATTATCATGCCGAATTCCATACTTATTGAACTGTGGTCTCTTGGTGAGAAGGGAGGACATTCATAACTTTTAAAAGGTTTCAGGTGACTCTGAGGTCAAGGGATCAGTACAGTCTCGACATGACCTTTGGAATCTACTGCCAGGAAAGTGAGTACCTTACAGTTTGGCCTCTGCAGCAATATGGCATCAGTGTTCATTGATATTATCATCTCACTTCCTCAACTAGTGAACTTGCTGGCAAAAAGTAGAGTTAATTTTGACCTTGCACTTTCTTTCCAGACCTGGGAAATCTCCGCTGAGTTAGGGGCTCTTATTTTTCCATTTTAAAGATGATGGCATTGAAGTAAAGGGAGATTTGAGTAAGGGTTCAAGGTCCTTGGGATGAACGATGGCAAAGTCAGCATCTATGCCAACTAGGCTGGGTGTATAAGCCAGGGTGCTGTGGAGCCCTGGAAAGGAGACCTCAAGGGCTGTAGCAGCCTTCTAGGCTCTATCACTCCAAGCTGAGTGCACTTGAGTACACTTCCCCCTCAGGCCCTGGCGCTGTGAGTTCTGGCCTTAGGGTTAGGGCGGAGGGGGTTGCTCCCAACCCTCAGGTCAGGTCCTCTCCATTTTCTTTTACACTAGACTCCTCAGCCCTGTGGGGACTGAACAGCCATCTAGGTAAAGAGTAGTAGCCGTGGCTGTGATTTTCCTTTAGACTTTAGGTACCCATCTCTCTGAAGAAAAATACCTTTCTTGTTTCTTCATTTGTAAAAGAAATTTTAAATCAACTTTTATCTGATTCTGTGCTCATCATAATAAATTTGGAATATCAAAAGTGTAATGATGCAGAAAATTCATCCACAATTCTCACATTCACTGCTAGCATCATCACATTTTTCTTTCCAGTATTTTAAAAAACTTGTTTTCTTTATCTTAACTGAGTTCATACCACAAATAAAATTTTGTACTTTGATTTTGGTTCAAATTTAAATCAAAAACATTTCCTGAGTCTAGCAAGATGGTAGCAGAGTGAAGACACCTGGTTTGCCTCCTCCACATATTCACAACTAAGTTACAGCAGATAAAAAAAATCAATAACCCCTGAAAGATAAATGGACAACTACAGTACATACTAGGGGGAATGATTCAGCATAAAGGGGTAGGAGAGATTTTAACTGTATCTCCATTGAGACCAGGGCAAACTTATCTTGAGCGGGAAGGTGGACTGCTGTGCAAAACCCCTTGGAATTTCACAAAGGGATATACACAAAATTTAGGGACATTTGATATTCTGATAAGGGTGTAGAGTGTCCTGAATAAGGGGATTTACAGAGTTGGCACCCAGCACAGAGGGTATACTATTGGACAACTATAGGAGCAGGGGTATGGAGTGATGATTGCTGGTTTGAGCCTGAGATCCCCAACACAGACTAGATGTAACCTAAACCAGTGAGGAGTCATGTTAGTTATCTGGTGACTGCTCATATGTGAGGCAATTATTTGAAGTGTGAGGCTGGGATATTCAAAATACCTGCCATTCCTTTCTCCCAAGGCTAATCCTGGAGGTTGAATACTTTCACTAAACAGAGTTTAGGTACTTTGTTAACAATAGGAATAGGTTCTGTTCTGAAAAAGAGAACATCCCTGCTGTCACCTTATTTCAACTATAGTCCACAGCCAGTGCAGCATCTACTGCTACAGCATAGTCAAGAGTGGAAGTTGATGCAAGCTTATATGAGACACTTAGAGCAGGCAGCTGTTCTAGAGGAGGGGAAAGCTATGGATTCCCACAGCACAACTCTGGTCTCCACAGCACAATAGTAATCTTGAGTTCTTGACATACTATGGAGTGATCCTTCTGACCTCTGACCCAGTTCCTTCCTAACTTTGCTGATACCAGGTCTTCACTCACTTCACAGATAGAAAGGCAACAGTCTGGAATTCTAATTCATAGGAATTAAAAATGAAAACAGAGAAAAACATACCACAAATGATGGAGCAAAAAATTCCCAACAGAAGTCTCAATACAGAATTGTGAAATATGCTTGAAGAAGATTATAAGGTGACAGTTATAGTAATGCTCATGAACTGAAAAAAATAATGAATGATATAAAATAGGAATCGAATAAAAACTGAGAAAATATGAGACAGTTACAACCAGAGTGAATGGATCTAAAAAAACTATATTGCAACTAAATAGAGGACAATAGAAGACCTCAGTGGTGAACAAATATGCATAAAGGAGATAAGTAGTGAACTTAAAAGTGTAATGTCAGAGAACACACAAATAGAACCACAAAGAGAAAAAGAGTAAAAAAATGAAAATAATGTTAAGAGAATTTTGGGAAAACCTAAAAAGAAATGATATTCATATAGTAGAACTCTCATAAGGAGAAAGAGAATGAATAGAAAAGTTCTTTAAAGTAATAAAAGCCATCTCAGTCTGAGGAATGAACCAGGTGTTATATTCTAAGAGGCCTAAAGAGTTACACACACACATACAAATCAACTCACATCACAACAAAACTGCTAAAAGCCAATGACAAAGGAAGAATTCTAAACTCATCAAGAGAAAAAGGAGAAATAATCTAAAAGGGATCACCACTCAAAGTGCAGATTTTTCAAGAGAAACATGACAAGAAATGATAGCAGTTACTATTCAAAGTACTTAAAGAAAAACTTTCCAACTAGAATTCTTTACCCTTCAAGGCTAATACTCATGATAGAAAGAAGGGTAAGGAAAACTTCACTGAAAAGGAAACGCTGAAAGAATTTATCAACACCAAGCAGCATGTGAAAGTATTGCAGGGGGTAAATCAACAGAATAGCAAATAGAGTTACTAGCAGACATCTAAACCACATCCCATGGAGGAGGAGGTGAGTAACAATGTGGCCCCTATAGCAAATTTTAGGCCAGATCATCAAATAGGTCACACATATAGGTCACTGTATACTAACCTCAGCATAACCTTCAAGGTAAATGACAGTTAAAGCAACAGAAATGGAATCTAAACAAACCATAGAAGAAATATTTCAGAAAATAAAAGACAGAGACACTAAAAAACTATAGAAAATAAAATGGCAATGAACACATATTCTAAATAAACTTTCAATATATGTGACTTTTAATCCATTTTGAGTTGGTTTTTGTGTATGGTATGAGGGTAGTCTAGATTAATTCTTTTGCATGCAGCCATCCAGTTTTCCCAACACCATTTATTGAAGAGGCAATCCTTGTTCCAATGTATGTTTATTGCCTCTTTGTCAAAGATTAGTTGTTGACCATACATGTGTGGGGCTTTTTTTCTGGGCATTCAATTCTGTTCCATTGGTTTGTGTGTCTTTTTTGTTTGTTTCAGTACCATGCTGTTTTGATTACTATGGCTTTGCAGTATAATTTGAAGTCTGGGAGTATAATATCTCCATTCTCTCTCCTTTTGGTCAGTAGGACTTTGGCTATTCGAGGTCTTTTATTATTACATGTGAATTTCAGTAATTTCTTTAAAGGAGGCTGTTGCAATTTTTATTGGAATTGCACTGAATCTATAGATTGCTTTTGGTAGGATGGCCACTTTTTAGTAATCATTTTGTTGTTTACATATTCATGCATATAAGTATATATGTATATATATAAATAAATTTTTATAATAAAAATTATACATGACCTTAATTACCAGTCAAACAGTTCCGAGTGATTGAATGGATTTTAAAACAATGTCAAACTTTCCGCTGTTTGTGTTTGCAAGAAACCCATCATATATGGAACCACAAAAGACATGGAATAATTAATATCAATCCTGACAATAAAGGAAATAGGCATCATATTACTAGACTTCAAACTTTATATAAAGCAAAAGTTAAAAACAGTATATTATTGATGCAAAAATAAATACATGGATCAAAGAAGCATAATTTAAAGGCCAGAAATAAATCCACATACATAACAATAAAACATATAAAAGAAAACATTGACAGTATATTCCAAGACATTAATAATAAAGACAATTTTTTTTTGAGATTTGACCCCTGTACTGAGGAAGCTAAAAAGCAAAATAAACATTGGAAACATTTCAAATTAAAAACTTTATATAGTGGAAGAAAATAAGTAAGCTTTAAAAGAAATCCTACTGATATATGAAATATTCACACATTATAAAACTGAAAAAGAGGTTAATATTCAAGATAGAAAAAAATTATAAAACTCAACACTAGAAAAACAAACAACCCAATAGATAGCAAGAAGACATGAACAGACTATTCACCAAAATGAATATCCAGAAAGCAAAAAACATGAAAATATGTTCATCATCACTTCCAATAGTAGAGATGCAGTTTAAAACCACAAAGAGATACCATTTTACATTAATGAGAATGGCATATTAAGAAGGCTCTCAACAAGAAGTGTTGGAGAGGATGTGGAGAGAGAAGAATCCTATTACACTTTTAGTGGGAATGTAAACTGGTACAGTCAACATGGAAAGTGATTTGAAATTATCTGAAATAACTAAATATGGAAATTCCATATTATTCAGTAATTATGCCCAAAGGATATGACATATGAGAAAAATCATATGCCCTACAGTATTTACGATAGCACTATTTATAATAGCTGGGATTTGGGAGTGGCTTAAATGTTTAGAGATGATTGGATAAAGAAAATTATTATATACACCCTATTCAATCATAGGAAAAATGAAATACTGCCAATGACAGTAAATGGAGATAATCTGAGGGGAGAAAGTGAAAATGAAAAAAATTAACACTGAACATTTACATAATGGATGATCTGACAAAATAAAATACAAACATAGTGAGGGCTCTTAGGTTAAGAGGGAGTGGAGAGAGAGGTCAGGGGATAAAATGGATGGTACTGGGGGAAAAAATGAAACCTTTATTCAAATGCCAGCACTGTGTTCCAATAAAACTTTATTTATGATACACAAAAAAGGATTTCCCCACAGCATTTAAGTCAGCTCTTTTAAATATATTTCCACAGTTGTATAATAGTCTATCAATATGATGATTTTAATTTAACTACTTCCCATGTTTGGGGTGTCTTCAATTTCTTGCTATGCTGAGGATGTTTGATAGACACTGTCTATGAGACAAATCTCTATGAGATTATGTAGAAGCAAAATTTGTGGGTCACTACAAAGCCTCTTCACACAGATTGCCAAATTACTTCCCTGGAAACTTGTGTTAAATCATCTGTCTGCCCTTGTGAGGATACTTCACCTCAGAGAAATGCTGTGAGTCCTCAACTATAAAATGACCCTTCAAATTAGATTGTATAGAAAGGCAGCAGGAACAACCCATTTCCTCATGAAGGGGAGCCCCTTGGGACTCTCAGCTTCTGTGAAGTGAGCACATGTTTTCTTGGAAGAGTAGGAATTAAGTCAACCTTAGGACTATTAAACTTGTTATTCATAATAGCAGATAGTATTTTGAAAGATCCATTGCCAGCCTAATGTCAGGAAATTTCATGTGGAAATGACTTTTAGTTTTCGATATGTTCTTGCCCAGTCACTTAGAAGAGTTTATTTATTTATTTTTTTAAGGTTCCAAGTTTTTCATGCCCTTTTCCCACTCAAGACACAGCCTCAGAAGATTAGGTGGAAGAGGGGGAGGCTGAACCCGCTCTTGGAAATATCCTGGGTACCACATAGGCTGCAGGAAGCCTGGCAACATGTACATTTATGCCCCCTGCAGGGTGAGGAACTTGAACTACTTCCCCAGGAGAGATCCCTTTTGCTCTACCCAGGACAGCCTTATGTATATTTTCTCAGAAATCTCCTCCATCTTGTCCCCAGGAAGTCAATGGCAATCATAATAAATTTGACAAAGGTAAATGAAGTTCACTTTCTACCTCCATTTAATACCAAAAGTTGCAGCTCACTTCACAGGATGCTATAACTGTTAGCTCCCTGTTAGTTCTTTCTTCCTACCTCCCAACTCATGAGCTTCCCCATGAAGGGGTAAGTGACTGGTGGGGTCTATGTGGCATTGGCAATATTTGGGGCACAGAGAGCAATCAGGACCTTATCCTCACCAACGACTCTCATCATTCTTGCTTTAGGCTGCTGACTACTCCTTCCTCCCCAGGACTTCCAAACCTCAGCTGGCACTATTTATAAAATTCCCAATTTTATGTATGTGTCTTTTCTTGACCACCTATAGTTACAAGCTTCCTCTAAGAAGTCACTTTCCATGGGGAAATGTAGGAAACTAGAGGGCTCTAAGGATACTGAGGGACCTGTAAAGAAATGGAGGCAGGTGGTAAATGGCCTCTAGAGGTGAAACACCCATCTCTTCTCCCTACCCCACCTCATCTCTGTACTATTGGATCTGAAACATCAACAACAACAAGTTGGGCACTGCTGATGGACCTTCTTGAGGTTCAATGAGGTCATCTGTAAAGGCATGTATTGTCCTCACTTTCAGAGCATTCTTCCCAAGTAGACTGTCACCTCAACATGGGGACCCCACCTGACTCTTCATAAATTCACAAATGACTGTGATAATGATTGTTTATGAACATCCTTATTCACCTTATTGAGCCCATACTCTAAGTAAGCACAGTTCAAGTGCTTGGGATCCCTGCCTCTAGACTTGCACATTCTTGGGAAGAGAGAGGGATTAAATAAATACAGTGTATTGTGTAATTCATACAATATGACTAAGTGTCCATAGAACACATATGTGAACTAGTAGTACTGCCTATAATTTTAAGTCAGGGTAGGAAGGGGAGGTCTCAAAAATAAGGACATCTAGGACAGGGTGGTTGGTGTTGTCTCTGAACATGCCATGGTGTGCAAACAAAGACTCAAAGGAAGTAAAACTCAGGGATTGCAGATATCTTTGGAAAGAACGGTCCAGGCAGAAGGAACAGCAAATGCACAGGGGCTGATATGAGACCCAGGGAGGCTGCATGCAGAGAGGCCCAGTGGGTGTCTGAGAGAGAGAGTTAGGGTCAGGTCCTTGGACCTGTGAGTCTTCTTCAGGACTGAGGCTTTCTCCCCAGGAGCCTTCCTGGGGTTGTGGGAATAGGCTTTGGAGGAACATGCAGGGGGATTGTGAATAATCCAAACACAGGAGTTGGTGGTGAATGGCACAAGTGCTAGTTGTGAAGATGGTTTGAAGTAGTAACATTCTGATGCATTTTGAAGGCAGAGTGGCACAATTCATCCCATGGGTATGGAGCAAGAGGTGAAAGGATTAGCAGCTATTCAGATTTGGGCATCCAGAGCTGGCACAGTCCACTGGGCAACCAGGAGATGGGGTGGAGGGTGGTTACAGGTGGTGACTCTGAGTTGCTGTGGTGGGCAGAGGCCCCTGGAGAAGTACCCTATTCTTCTCAGGAAAATAGGACAGCCAGCAGCTGAGAGTGTGGATGGTAGGAGCTATTTGGAGCACTTGGGGAGGTGAGCAGCTGAGAGAAACTACCAAGCAGGAATTTTCACCTACATCACAAGGGTGTGCTCTTCAGGACACATGCATACTCCAGGTGATGTAGTCCAAGGAGGTTGGTCCATGGGGTGGTCTGTGTTTGTCTGTTTGCTTTCAGCTGTGGTCAGCTCTTGCATAGGGCCTAGCTGTGTGTGGGTGCCATTGATTCCATCAACTTGTCTTTTGATCTTCTCTGAAGGATGAAGGAGGGGGCAACAGAGCTCAGCCTGTGTGCAAGAGTTAGACTTGGCCCCAGACTGTCCATTCTTCACAAAATAGCCAAAGTAAATTTTTAAAATGGACATCAGATGAAGTCATTCTCTTGTCAAAAACCATCCCAATGCTTCCCTTTTCTATTGAAATCATATCTGACATCCTTATGATGGCTTGCAGAACTCTATAAGGCAGTGTCCAGATCAGCCTTCCCCCCATCCTACTTCTGAAATCTTGTCAAAAAGGGGTAGAAGTGTCTAACTGACAAGTTACAAGTTTGCATCACTAACATGTAGCAGTTGCTAGATAAAAACAGTTTAAACAACAGGGTTTTATTAACAAGAGAAATTAACTTGTGAAAAGTGAAAAGTTCTTAATGCCACAAGTGGCAGTTATTTTACTATAAGTACTGTTTAGTCCGAAAGTCCAAATACATGAATAAGATCGTGCCCTTCTAAATCTGAGACACCCTGCAAAGTCCAGTCCCTCTCCAGTGTCTTCTCTTTGCTTCTTCTTTCACCAGCATTCCGAGCTGCTTCCCTTCTCCAAGGCTCTTCAAACTTTTCCAACAGATGCTGATGTAAACTCAGCTTTCTAAATATGCCATTTTGCTGAGGCTCCAGGCACTTTCTTTACCAGGCCTGCCCTCTGAGGAGTCTGGCAACATTTACCAGACCTGTCCTCAGCAGCCCCTGAGGAAATGGCACCCTTGGCCTTCTGTTCTTGCATCCAACTCTATACTGACTACTTCTTTTTTTTTTTTT
>PVHY01017748.1:0-30670 GCA_004024945.1 Uropsilus gracilis
TCCTCGAGACTGTATCCCTGACTATAGTCCCGAAGCCCAGAATGTTTGCTGTAACACTTGAAGTGTGACACTGCTGCTGTATTACTCGAGCTAAAAAGAACTCTAACACCACTGTTTACACCAGCACTGTAACACTTGAGCTCTAACTCTACCAGACTTCCTATCATGGACAACACTTCAGTGGAAAACTAAAACCTACTACTTGTGGATTATCAGAATCTAGATTTGTTCATTCTATTGAGTTATTTAACCTTTTTAAGCTAAACCCTGCATCTTATGCATTTTGTCAGTAATTAATGTTTCCAATTTTCTTCCACTTTCCTGACTTGACATCAGTAAGAACTTAATACTGTCCTTTTCTTGGGTTATGTAAACTGAAAGTGGACAACTTGATAACTTGCAGTATTTTATCATCATAATTGTATAGGGCACTCAGGAAATTTACTAGAACTTGGTCCTCTGAACTCAGAGAAATAACTATGAGACTGTTACTACTATCCTCATGCCACCCACAACACTTTGAGACGAACATCTAGATATCCTTTTGATTCACTGGATTAAAAACTGAGCTTATAATGTCAACTATTAAGTTCTGGTCTTCCTTTTGCTTGTTCATAATAAACCTAAATAGTCTTTACGTTGGCAGATTTTTTACCTCCCAAATTCTAACTCAAATCTTTCCAGCTTCTGCTTTATGAAATTTCTCAGAAGACTTTAGACAGGAGAAATGAAAGGCCCAGACTGTGGTATAAAGATTATTTTGAGCTGAAGACATTTAAGAATCAATAGGCACAGGAAGAGATTTTTTTCCCCTTTGAGCTCCCTTCTTGCCTAAAGCAGAAATTCCCAGACCTCAACTGTCCCAAGTCTTCCCCCGGGAATTTCAAAACCAGGAAGATTGATTCTTGTCACTGAAGATAAGGTCAATACCATGCCTAAACAGATGACACAAAACTATCACAACTCTCATCTATTCTTTAGGGCCCATGTATGCTTTATAAAAGTCCTAAAAGTCATCTGGGTTTCCATGAGCATTCTTTCTCCTCATTCTGTTCCCTTATTATGATGGTATATTCTGTTTCCTTGAGTACATTTTTCTCTGAACTGCTGTGTACATATTGAATAAAATTTTGTTTTTTCTCCTGCTCTTTTTTTCCAGTTTAATTCACAGGCCCTTACCTATTGAATTTAAGAAAGTAGTTTTTCCTCCCAAACAGGAGAAACTATTAAATCTAGTGGCATGCTCATATAAACCAATCAATACTGGCAACTTCTCCACTTTTGCAAATACAGGTATATATTAATTTTTTCTTATTTTTAAAGGACTTGCAGCAGTTTGAAAAACAGCATTGAAGGTTATCATTTACATGGGTCTTAGATTTTTGTTTTCATCTTACAGCCCCTTCTACAAGGATTAACTACCTTTTTACCCAATTTTAGTCATTACTTTCCAAATGGTTACAGTAAAGAGAGTATGCTGTAACAGTAGACACTGATAAAACAAGACAACATGATCAAAGTAATTATATTATGGCATTGATATGATGCAAAATGCAACAGAGGTAGATGTGCAAATAGCCACATTATTGCAAACTTTCTCTTTAAAACATCAATTTTACATAAATGTGTATCCAGTAGCACATCATAAACCACAAAAATACTTTTTGTGTGTTATGTAAATGTGGAATTGAGAGCTAAAATTGTCAAACTTAGCAATGGTTTTTTTTTTTTTTTTTTCAAGAGCAAAGTAGTAAGGAATCCATAGGACTCCTAAGAAAGCCTTAGACAAATTATCAGAAACTTTTAAGGTCATTGGCTAAAGTTCTGATGGTGTTCGCATGGAAAGAGAACTTAGTTTTTCTGGCATTCATGGATTTTTCTGCATGTACACCTCAAGTTTTTGGTCTCTTTATTTCTTGGCTTCACACCTTTCTCAGTATAAGAAAAACTTTCTTTGTGTAGGAATAGTCCAGATAAACAGTCCTGGAAATCTTGCATTCTGGTTAAATCACAGTATTTGATTTTAGCTATGCTAAATCAAATGTGACTATTTGGGGTCCTCATTTGTAGACTTTTAAAAAAGGAATGTTTCCCCTATTAGTCACCAACTTATGTAATACTACAGGGATAAAGGTGGTGGTAATGTTTTAGGAAAGCAACAAGGCTAGGGAAGGGCAGGTAGTGTGGTTGATCAGTTTAACACAACCACCTCCCTAGGTTTTTTTGTTTTTAAAGTAAAATAAATTTCAATTTTCTGGAGTGATAATGGCAGCACAGAAGGGATATTAAATGTGCAATCAAATTGTTTCTTTCACATCCTCATAAAGCATTACTGCTGTTGTGGTCACAGATAAAGAACTTGCACATCAGGTGATATACAAATAAATCATTTTAAAAAAATCAAGAAAAAGGTTTTTTGTAAACTCTAGTGAATAGTTTTTCAACAGAAGGGAGAATGGTAGTATCGAACCATGTAATGCCCATTCAGAGTCCCAGAAGAAAATAGTCATTGAAATAAAAAAACATTAACAATATTTTGAATGTCAGCAATATTTTGATAACACCCAGACAATACTCAATATGGCACAGATGCAAAATCTTGAGTGGGCTATGGGAAAGGTACAAACTGGCTTGCAGTGAAGAGGTGGATTTAGACTCTGTTTTCTGAGACAACACCCACAACAACACCCACAAAGTGTTTTATGATGACAACACCCACAAAGTGTTTTATGATGAACTTTCATGCCTTTTTCACCACAGAAACAGGGGCCTTTGAATTGGTCACAGTGTTACCAAGTCACCTAATGGTGCAGATGCTTCTCCAATTTGGTGCTGGTCAACTTTTTCGGTAAGAGGCTGCAGGTGGCTGGATCACTCCTTCACTAAATTCTCTAAAGGGCTTCTGTGTCAAGCAGTGTTCTTTGTACCCTGACCTTAACTCTGCAGAACCCCAGTCTTACAATGTTTAGCAGCATTGTCATAAAGGATGTGTTTGTAGATTCTTTATGCAGAAGTCATTTTCAGTGCAAAGTACAAAAAGATAGTGGTGTGAAACAAATGAACTCATTAAAAAAAACGTGCTAAGAGGTTGATAGCCTAGAGAGCTGCATATGATATGTGGCCAGAATTCAGAAAATCTGGTAAAAGAAAAGTCTTATGGGGTGTGTGTTGAAGCTTTTTAATTTTATTTTTTCTAAGGCACAATCAAATTCTTTTAGAGATATGTTTGGCAATATCTTTCTTATTATAGATCACAAAAATAGGTGGGAGTGTCTGCCAATGGCATGTTAAGGAAAATAAAACTAAGGTCAGTGAGTGAAGAAAAATGTAATTTGTATTAGCTTTAAATTTGTACCAAGGCTCTCTGGAACACAGAAAAAATAAGAGATGTGTTTTATATTTTGCATAAGAAAACATAATTTTAAGGTGTAACTTGGGATTTAATCTGGGGTAATGCTTAAATGTGGTAAAAACAATACGGAGTAAGTATGAAAAAGTCATAAAAATAATAAATATGGTGATATAAGAGGTCAAATCAGGATTTTACTCTAGCCAGGTATTATGTCTGTGGGAAGTAATTCCGTTTTTTTATATTTAAATCCAAATTAGAACTAGCTGCCTTACAATGAGATTTCATTGCCATTTCTTCAGCACTCAATTTTGGGGAGTTCTAAGTTCAAGTAAGTTAGAACTGTTCTCAACTCTTTCACCTAATTCCTTCAAAAAATGAAGGAAGCAGGTATTCTAATAAGCTTTATATAAATTTGATCATTATAGCTCTAGTTAACCCAACACATTTCCCTCAGCCTATATAACCACCCACGGTCTCTCTGAAAACTGAAAAGTTCAGTGTATTTTAAAAAGCAAGAGTAAAACCATCTCCAATTGTAACTTTGAATAAATTATACTAGTAGAATGGAATGTGGATGTATTAGACCACCAATCATGTTTGCTAACCATAAAAAGTGACAATTTAAAGATCTGTGAAGATTCAAACAGAGCAGCCTCCTTTAACTGACTGGAGGTGTGACATTCTACAGGGGCCCTTGGGTTTTAGAAAAGCTACCAAATGACTCACCAACTCTGACTGGTTGTGGCCACACACAGACACCCCAGAGCCTGCTGCAAGTCCTGGATGTAACAGGTATAAAACCTAGTGGCTCTCTGGTTTCTGGCTAATGCTTCAATTAGCACAGAGGAGACACTGAAAAACTACTAGAACCCCACAGACAGTTCTTTTTCACCTTGAAAAACCATCCATGAGGTTAATAAAACAAAAATGTCTATCAGTGCTGATATAGTAAATGTGGCTCACAGCTGGTTATCTGGATATGGGGTTTTGCTAGTCCTTAGCTGCTTTCATATTTAACCAAATATTAAGAATAATTTACATGCAATCCTTGTCAAAAAAAGAAAAAAATGGTTAATTTCCCATGATCTGCATAATTGTTAACCTGTTAGAAAAGCCCAATTTTCCCAGTATTCAAATATATACATATACATTGCATCTGTTTCTTTTGATTCATCTTAGGGTGAGGGTAAAGAGGACAAATGAGATAAACACACAACCTAAACACCCAACAAGCCCCATTCCTCATTCAGTGTAACTGGCAGTATTGGAAATGCTGACTCCTTTGCTCTGATGGTCATAATATATTTGAACATGTAGCTCTTCAACGATTTCCTTTTTTATTTGGCTAGGCCAACGGTAGATGCTCTTTTGCTCTTGTGACAATTCATCAGTTTTTTCTGAGCGGCTCAAATAGGATCACTGGCCAGATTCCAAAGAGAAACTGTGTGGAAACAAGTTAAGACAAAATGAAAGAAGATAAAATTATTCCTAAGGTAAGAGAGAAGATAAGACTAACCCTAAGAAAGAATGAAAAGAACCCAGAGGCTACAAGTGCAGTGCTTGGTAGGTTTGAGGAATGATTTTTATTTCTTTAAATACATTAAGCATTTGCTTTGTTAAGCATGGAGCTGGGCATTTAAATAATTTCAGGTTAAAACATTGTAGCTATTAATGGCTCCATTTTATTGTTAATGCTTAAGGAGACTGCCCAAAGTCACAGCATAAAAGTGGAAGACTTAAGATTCAAGGGATCCCAGTTCCAAAATTTGTACTCTTCATACCTCCTCTTCTTCAACCTCCATCCCATCCTCCCAATACAGTCTGCCCCAACACACATGTGCGCATGCACACACATGCATGCACACACAGACATGCACACACACGCACACACACCCTGTACAAAATATACTTACTTTCACTTTTGGTCTGTATCTCAAGTAAAGTGTTCTTGTATACAAACTGAAAGAAAGGGGAAGGTGGAAAACATCAGACTAATTTTTAATTCATGCAGACTGGCTTAGCGATAAATTTAACTTCTGTATATACATCTTTTGTTCATTTAGCAAGTATTTTTTTTTTTTTAGCATTTGGTCTTTATAGAACACTTGGTGAGATGCTGAAAAAAAAAACAGAGAAATGATCAGTTCTCAGACTGTGACCTCAGGGTGTTTGTAGTTTTAGTGGGGAGCATTCCACTCATGCTTGATATGATTCCTATCATGATGGCCAGTTTCATTTTGAAGATAAAAGGTAGGTAGTAAGCATTAAAATACAGGTTTTTCTCTATTTATAAAGGGATTGTTGTGATACATTCATTACAAGTTGAACATATCATAAGTTGAAAATGCATTTAATACACTTAACCTACTTAAAGTCGTAAGTGCAGCCACTTTTTCATTTCTCTTTAGGAAAGAGTTCTGGATTGGGGCAGTAAAGCCCTAATTCCAGTCCATGTTGTTCTTTCTACCACTCACAACTATTTCATAACTACCTGTAATGTGGGGACAAGCACTGGACCCAAATATATATTTCATTGTTAAGCTACCTACTTGGTGAGTATTAATTTTTACATTTTGTGTATGATAGTCTCAGAAAGGTCAAATATTTCATTCCAGGTATCATATAGAAAACCTATAGAAGTGACACCACATGAATTCTGAGACAAGGTGATAAAATGCAGCTGCTTCCACCTGGGGAAGCCATCTGCCAGGTAAGAAGGCTGACTACACCTAGGTTGAAGAGAACATGTGCATAGGCAGCTTCAGGTCACAGCCCTAGCTGAGTTCCCAGATGAAAAACAGTATCAAATGACACTCCATGTATGAGAATCATCTTAGATGTCCATCCCAGTTGGTGCCTTCACATAACTGTGGTCAAAGTTGACACCTGAAATCAACCCTTGAGAGGCTCCAAGTATGAATTGCCTATGAGGTCTTCTAAATTCAAGACCCTTAAAACTGGAGCAAAATAGTTATTTTAAGGTAAATCTGGGGTTACTGCATAACGTTAGTAAAGAAAATACTCTAACCCACCCTTTCTCTACTTCTGGAACTCAAATCATACACATCAGGCCCTCTTACTTTATTTTCCATTTTTTCTAACCTCCCATCCATATTCTTTGTATTTTTATCTCTGTTGTATTTAAATAATTTGTTTCTGACCTACCTTTCAGTTCACTAATTCTCTCTGAATTAAGTCTAATCTTTATTGGTTTTGTATATTGAATTTTGCATTCTGGCTACTATAGTTTTCATTTTTAGAGGTTCTGTTTGGTGTTTTAAAGATTTGGCTGAAAAATTTTCCCTTGAAGTTATTTTTAAGTTTGACTTATTTTTCCAAGCACAGGTATTAATTTTATAATCTTTGATAATTCTAGAATCTGATTATCTCTGCAGGTCTCTTTTTACTGTACAGTCTTCTGTTGGGTTCTTGTTCATGGTGTCTTATTTCCTTGGGTTCTTAGTTTTTTTTGTTTTTTTGTTTTTTTTTTTGAGACTAGGTCTCACTATTTGCCCATGGAACCACAGGCTCACGTTGCCTGGGGTACCATGGACTCAAGCAATCCCAGCCTCAGCTTCCTAGGTAGCTGGGATTACAGGTGCGCGCTACCATGCCCAGCTTTTTTTTGGGACTAGGTCTCATTGTGTTGCCCCAACTGGGTCTCGAACTGCAATCCCTAGCCCCAGCCACTTCATAGGCTGAAGCTTACAGGCACGAGTCACCGAGCCCGGTGGTCTTAGTTATTTTTGACCATGTACTGCTTGCTCCTCTTAAAAATTATTTTTTTGAGGGTTCTCTGAAAACTGTGATGAAGTCTTTCGTCAGAAAGTTGTGCTATTTGCTTTTACCAGGCACTTGGGAGATACTACAGGCTTAGGACTTCACCAAGTTCACAGGAGGGGGTTTCCTCCTGTAGGAGGCACTTGGGTAGGCAGGATGCAAATCTGTATGAGGGAAGGCTTTATTTATGGCTATGTCTTCTGGGGAAATTGTCTTCCAATTTCCTTCTTTTTCTTGCTCTCCTCACAGCAAAAACAACTTATTTACCAGTCAGTTGAAGATGGAGCACAGAGTAAGTTTATTTCTGGTTCATCCAGTTTAATGTGTAAAGGTCTTCCAATAGAATCCTTCCAGCACCCCTTGCTGCCCTATATATTGCTACTTCCTTAATCCACATAGCAACTCCTTCCCCATCAACATCAGATTTTCTTGGAAGCTAAGTATATTGTTCTACTGATCCACTTTCCTCATTCTCTATTCCTTTGAGACTGAATGTTATACAACATTTCCTGCACCTAACTTTCCTGCTTCCTTGAAGAGTTTCTACATAGAAGAGAAGGAAAAAGAACAAGGAAGAAGGAAAGAGGGAAGTGGTAAAAGGGAGGGGGAAGTGAGAAGCTCTAGTGTTTTCAAATAGAATATAGGGATTTTTTTTCTTTTTTGAGTATTTATAGAAATCCAGTATTATATGGCACCACACTGCACTGCAATGATGTTCTTAAGCTTTCTTAGGTAGTGTGAAGGTGCTAAGTTTTAGTTCTCAGTTCTCTTTATAGCTGTCTTTGGTTCTTCTTTTCTATCATTTGCCACTTTGCTCAAGCATTCTGTCTGATATTCCTTCTCCTTTAAATATTTCTAATATTCAATAAGTTGAGAATCCAAATAATCAACACAGTAAGAAATGCAAAAAGTAAAATAAATATACTTAGAGTCAGAGTTTAAAGTGTTTCTATGATTAATAATTTTGAGCGCTCCACAGCATGAATTAAATGATTCTTCTCCCAACCCTCTATCCCCTAACTTCTGCTTTAAACTTTTTGTTAGAAAAGTAGAATTGAGAATTAAATATTAAGCATCCTTTGTTTTCACTTTTCCCTCACTTCCCCAATGTGATATATTTTTCTAACTACATTCCAGGAGACCTTGAGAACTGATTATGTTATATCTCTAACAAAATTCTCTGTGCCCCTCTGTGTTTGATAATACTAGAGCAAGCATCTACTGGTATTTAACAGCTGTTAACCCCAAAAGAATACTCTGTAATAAAGGAAATAAAAATTGTAATTAATTAAGTATATACAGGCCTGTGCCTCCTTGATCTGGGAATGTAAAGCCCTGTATTCAATTCACATCTACACCACTCATATTCCACACATACCACTCCTTCTGTATAATTACAGGACCTCTGACATTTGGGATACTGGCTTCTTTTAGGGTATTAACTTTGCCAATTCCCTTGGTGGCTTCCTTGTATATAATAAATTCCTTTTTTAAAAGACTTATTTTGTGTTTCAGAGTGGTGATTGAAAGACCTGGTTTAGTCATTTACCGTCTTAAAATAAATACTCAAGAAGAGGTGAAATTATATTTGCTATATTCTATAGTTTCCAGATAGGTGAGATGTAAATACTAGTTTGTGGAGGTATTCTAAAAATTTCATGTGCGTAAATTTTCCCATTGTTTCAAGGAAAATTTTCTTCCCTTTTCCTTACATATTCCAGCTTTCTCAATTCTTGCAGAGGATTTAAGGTTATACTATAGTCTGTCCTCCCCAGTAAAGAGATTAATATGTATACCTTCATGGATTAAGTCACTTAATAATATTTACCTAGTAGTTACTATGTGACTGGCATTGTTCTAAGCATTTGGGAGAGTAGTAGTGAAGAAGATAAGGCTCTTGTCTCAAGGAACTTGTCTAATTAGGGGATGTAAACAAGTAAACATCCAACTGGTTATAAATACCTTGAAGAAAAATAAATAAGCCCTGGGTAGGGAGAAAATAGTGACATGGAGGTATTATTTGAATAAGATGATGTTTTATCTTTTTTGGCTATGGGTGGTTAGTATAGAGGTAAAAGGTGGTAGAGACCATGATGGAGAACATACCCATTGACTAGAGGTTGTCTATTTTCTGGACAAAAGGAAAAACTCTTAAAAATGGAGGTTTAAACAAGCATTCTGGCAGAAGGAGAGGATACTGGCAAAGTCCATTTACCAAGAAAACAGGTAGAAAGAAGAATTTAACCTCAGTCATCACAGCAGCTAGTACCTCAGCAAGTCACATAATGAATGGAGAGAATTCAGATTCCATTTTTTGTTATAAATGGATGACCTCCAACAGGCTTTACTAGAGGAAGGAAAGCAATAGCTGTTTTATTTCAGGTTACGGAGCCAAATTAAACTGGGGACTTCAGACAGTCATGCCTCCTTCCAGTCCCTTACTCAGGGCATCTGGCAGCTTCCCCCTAGTCTTGCTCCCTCCCCCTGCAAATTTGTTCTTTACAAAGATATCTGATCAATAAAAAATGAAAATGTTTATATCTAACTTTCACTAAACAATAAGATGATCTCTTTAAAATGTACATCAAGTGTCAGAGGTCAGCTATTATAACTGTCTCACATTAAAGATGAGAAAAGCAAGTTTCAGAGGGGGAAAGGGATTCGTCGAGGTCACTACTCAGGGGCAAAGGCAAAACTGAAATATACATTTCTGATTCAGTCTCTGAATATTTACACCAACCTATTTGAAGAATAAAACAAACAAACAAACAAACAAACAAACAAACAAACCCTCCAAATGGCTAGTAAAGTCTATTTCCTACCTGAAAAGGATGTGAAGATAAGAACCGAGGCCAGTTAAAATATGCCACCATGCATGAAATTGTGTGGTAACGCCTATGACAGGTGGCACCTTCTTTCGAAAGTTTCTGTGTGATGAGAAGGAAAAATCACCATGTCAAAATTTTCATCTATTTAACAAATAATACTGTCAGTCTTAGAGCATTTTGAAATGTCATTCTCAAATGTTATTTAATTTCCATTATGTTTGTCATATTGTTTTTCAAAGTATATTTCAAAAAATAACATTCTTAGTAGAAGTTCCCCTGAAGAAATGTATCAGTTATCAAAATAAATGTAGGAAATGGCTTATTGCCCTTTCGGAGAATTAAAAAATAAAGAATAACAAAATAAGGCTTTGAAAAGTCCCACCATAAATAAAAGAGGTTATTGTTATTTTTTTTTCAGGTGACCTATTGATCCAAGCAATCCTTTTATTAGGTAGTATCCTATTGACACCAACAGAACAGGTATTGTCTGTAACAACACTTTGGGGAAAACTGGTCAACTCAGCTGTTTACTCAAGAAAACTTGCTTTTCTTGTGCCCTACACATAGTCATCATCTTAGAAGAACACTACCTAATCTATAAAGTCCTTTTGTATTATTATTTCCTCTCAGAGTGAGTCTTTGAGGTAGGCATTATTAATTTTACCAAATTCAAAATTTAACATTCAGAAAGACTGAGCTGACCAAATCACTTAGCTAGATCTCAAATTTTAGATCTTTTAACCAACTATATTGATATTCTCACTAAGTAGAGGGGGTAAATCAATGTAAACACCAAATGATTTTTACTGTTTTCCCAGAAATCCTATTTTGAGACAATTACTACTCTTTTAGAACTTACTTTGTTTTTCAGTGGTGCTTACCCAGAGGATGATGACAGCAGTGTAATAAAAGTACCAATGGGGGTTCTGATGGATATTAGTGATTCAGAATCACTCAATTAGCTCTTCATTTTCTAAACAAGGTGTATTACTTGATGAGTACATTTAATATCTACATATACTTACCTAAACTTTTACTGTGGAAAATTTCAAATGTGTAAAAGTAAGATAATATGAAAATGTATCCAGAACTCAGCTTCAAAAATTGTAATTTAGGCTAATTTTGTATCATCTATATTTTTATCCATTTTCCCCTCCCATATTATTTTGACATAATCGTATTGACCAATATTGTATCATATTATCTCTAAATATTCTAGTATGTATCTCTCAAAGATCAAAACCTCTTTAAACGAACCATGCCATTTTCACACTTAAAATATTAATAATCTTTTAATGTAACCTAATGCTGAATTACTGACCAAGTTGAATCAGGGTCAAAGAAAATTCAAAACATGAGTTTACTAAATATGTCTCTAAGACTCTTAAGTTATTATGTTTTTCCTCCTTCCTTTTCTCTCATAACACAGCATATTTATTTGCTGAAGAGGTACTGTAGATATGTCACAGTCTGAACTGTGTTGATTGCCTCTGTGGTGTTTTTCATTATATTCCTGTGCCCTCTGTGTTTACTCAAAAATTGAAAGAACCGAATTGAAAGTTGAAAGAATTCACTATTCTAACCTATTTAACATGTTCATTTTATGAAAATTTAGGTCCAGGAACCTTAATTACATATTATAGTTCATAAACCTAAATCTAAAATTCAAATTTCAGTGGATACATAATTATTAATGGGATGGTAAAAGGCAATAACATTTAAAACACTCAGAAAAAAAATTAAGCATTTTATTTTATTTTATTTTATTTTTTAGAGACTAGGTCTCAATTATGTTGCCGGGGATAGTCCTGAACCCGCGGACTCAAGTGATTCCTAGCCTCAGTCTCCCAAATAGCTGGGATTACAGGTGCGTACCACCACACCTGGCCTACATTAAGCTTTTTTTTTTTTTGAGACTAGGTCTCGCTATTTTTGCAAGAGGCTCACATTGCCCGGGGTACCACGGACTCAAGCAATCCCTAGCCTCAGGTTCACAGGTAGCTGGGATTACAGGCGTGCGCTACCACGCCCAGCTATATTTTTTTGGAACTAGGTCTCGGCTACTTGCCCCTGGCGGGACTCAAACCGCAATCCCTGGCCCCGGTCGTGGCTTCCCAGACTGCCGCTTACAGGCATGTGCTACCATGCCCGGCTTACATTAAGCATTTCAAAGTATGAAACTATATATATATATATATATATATATATATATATATATATTATATGCTTATTACAAATCATTCTTAGTTCAGTAAACCTGGTGAACATTTAATACCGTATACTTGTGATACACACACACTCTCTCTCTCTCTCTCTCTCTCTCTCTCTCTCTCTCTCACTCCTCTGTATAGATGTTAGAAAACATTCTTAGGTCTAACTTTTTATGTAACTAGAACAAATATTCCTGGAATTTGACTTTATTGTGTTGTATCCTACTGTCTTAATTTTCTTTTCTTTTCTTTTCTTTTCTTTTCTTTTCTTTTCTTTTCTTTTCTTTTTTTTTGAGACTAGGTCTTGCTATTTTTGCCCATGGAATCACAGGCTCACGTTGCCCATTGTATCATGGACTCAAGCAATCCCCAGTTTCAGCTTCCCAGGTAGCTGGGATTACAGGCGTGCGCCACCACGCCCAGCTATTTTTTTGGAACTAGGTCTCACTGTGTTGCCCCGGGCGGCACTCGAACCACGATCCCCAGACCCAGCCAACTCCATAAGCTGTCGTTTACAGGCATGTGCCACCGTGCCTGGCACCATGCCTGGCTTGTCTTAATTTTCAATCACAGCAAAAATTTGTTTTAGAACACTAATAGTGATCTACCTATAAAATTATGTACATAATAGGTTGTTTCTAAAAATATTTTTCAAAGATTCAAAATATATCTTACCTCAGAGAATCACAAAAGATGTTATCTATGTTCCAAAATAAAAATCCCAATAAAAATATACCTAAGGATGTATAACCCAGTCCTCTAAGCCAAGGATAAACCCTGTGGGGGGAAAGAGATTTGGTCAACTTATGTCACAATCAGAGCCTGGAGTCATCACTTTCATGAGAAGAAAAGATTTTTCTTAGAATTAAAAGCAAAATTGGGGGAGGAGGAAGGCACAAGAGATTAAGATGGTTCATGGGTGATAAGGTAATGGGAGAACATCAGGTAGACAATGATGTAATATATATATTTGTGTGTGTATGTATATATATATATATGTATGTGCAATCAAAAATTAATTAAAAAAAAAGCAAAACTGAAAAAACCCAACAAACCTATCTGTTAAATTTTATCTATTATAATTAGATATTAAGAGAGAGTGTGACACTAAATACTTTACTAAGCATATCAAAAGGTAATCTGAAGTGTCCATAATTATTAGTCCTATGGAAGAGGAAGGGTTTCTCCTTCTAACTTACTTTGCTCAGCATAATTCCTTCCAGTTTCATACATGTTGTTGTAAATAGTAAGATTTCATCCTTTGGGGTTTTATATCCATTGTGAAAATATAACACATCTTCTTAATCCACTTATTTGTTGTTGGGTACTTAGGTTGTTTCTATAATTGGCTACTGTAAATATGCGGCAATGAATACAGGTGAGCATATAGCCCTTCAAATTTTTGGCAATGAATACAGGTGAGCATATAGCCCTTCAAATTTTTGTATCCTTTGGGTAGATACCAAGGAGAGGGATTACTGGATCATGTGGTAGACCCATATTTGGGGAGTACACAGAAGAATGGATAGTAAGCCTAGGATTACAACCAGAAAAGACCAAAACAATTCAAGAGATACTTGAGCTTCTTCTGATTTTGGATTTTGTTTTTTAAATAAGAAATTGAGTAAGAGCAATTTTTTTTTCTGTATCCTGACTAGTCGACATATTCATTTTTTTCCAATTATCAGTTTCTCATCTAAGGCACTAGGAAGATCTTCCTAAATTCACAGACCATACTGTTTATTTATTGAGCAGCCACTGTATAGCTAGGACCTGTGAAAGGTATTTCTTATATAATCTTTATAAGCTCTGTAAAGATTGTGTCTATTTACCAAATGATCTTTCTGGAATACTGATTTTTTGTGACATTAAGAGCCATTCTTGATAAATACATGTACAAGGGGTTCCCCAGTCAGGTAGTTTGAGAAACAAAAAAATTTTTAGCTACAGGATTTTTCAGTGTCCTTCAATAATACTACCCCTATAAATATTTAAAAAAAAAAAACAAACACCTTTGTGTGTAGCATCTCTTAAACTCTTTTGGTACTCTTGTTTTCACTGATGGCTATTAATAACTTGTTTCACCTGGCTAGTATTCTCATAATTTATCATAATAAATGTTAAATTTTCTATCAATACCGTTGTTAGAGTTGGCTTTTATGTGTTATTTCAATTCAGCCTACAGCTTTGCCACTTGAAAGTACTCTGATCAGAGTGTTGATAATCCAAACTACTTACCATGTAACAATATAAATAGATCGAAGTACTAATGTGAAGACCAACATTCCATACATGACCTAAACAAGAAAGAAAAAATGAAGTGGGTACAATTACTCGCTGGCAAAGGAAGTTTTATTTGCCTAATAAATAATCCTTCCAACTAAATGCAAACTTTTATTATCTTTAATTTTTTATTGTATTTTATTGTATTGTATTTTTATTATAAATAACACAATTTATTTGTTATTAACAGTCATGCTAGCCTCTGAGGAAAATTTTAGAGCCTGATTGTGAATAATTAGTATCAGAAGTACTATGTCACTTTTGATTTTTAAATAACTGCTTAAACCTGAACAAATGCTGTAATTTTGCCTCACATGTCCTAATACTTACCTTCTCTTCAGCTACAATTTCAAAACATGACTCTGTTTCTCATTTTATAATAAAAATCTAAACTCTCCTAAATGTTTCTGAATTCATATGTATTTTTTCCTTGCATTCTTTCTCCAATTCCTAGTTTCCAAAGAGAGAGGAGCCTACTTCTCTGTAACTAAGGTTAATCCTGTCCCTTATGATTTTTATTCTACATTTTCCTAGACTTGGCTCCACTAACTAACCTTTCCCTCTTCTTTTTGAGCACTGATAAGTACTATTACTTGGAATATTGAGTCTAAAAAGTATGAAATATTAAACATGAAAAGTACATAGTATATAAATGCAGAGTTTTGACAAATATTTATGAAAGCAAAAGCTAGGAAAGTACATTTAGGTCAAGAAATGGATTCTCTTGTGAACACCCTAGAAGTGTTGTATGTGTCTCTTCCCAACTTAACCACCTCTCCTCCTCCTTAGAGGAAACCCTTTCCTGATTTACAGTAAATATTTTTCTTTTTTTTTTTTTTTTGAGACTAGGTCTTGCTATTTTTGCCTGTGGAACCGCAGGCTTTCGTTGCCCGGGGTACCACAGACTCAAGTCATCCCCAGCCTCAGCTTCCCAGGTAGCTGGGATTACAGGCGCGCACCACCACGCCCAGCTATTTTTTTGGAACTAGGTCTCGCTACGGGCCCCCGGCGGGACTCGAACCGCGATCCCTAAGCCCTGGCCGCTTCATAGGCTGAAGCTTACAGGCACGAGCCACCGTGCCCGGCCTATATTTTTCTTTCTTTATATGTTTGGTAACTTAAATGAGTCTCCTAAATATGCATTCCTGAAATGATAATTTTTTTTCAATTTTAATGTACAATAAAATAGTTCAGATTATTTGTTTTGCCTATTTTTTAAGATTTAATTACATAGTATATCTAGTCATCATCATCAATTTTTGATATTACATACTATTTAATTGGGTAAAATTAATACTAAATTTATTCCTCACTGTTGCACTGTGGATATTTTTGAGCTATTTTAAGTTTTCACTGTTAGGACATTCTTGTACACATGTATACAAATTTCTTGTGGGTATGTATGTAGAAATGCAATTGTTGGGTTAGAGGATATATGTATTATGAAACTTACTAAGAGAAAAAGAGCCAAATTGTTTTCCAAACTGGTTATATCAATTTATCCTCCAGTCAACGTGTATGACTGTTTCCCTATAACACTATGTTTTCATTTTATTTTTGCTGTCTATAATGAACCCAAATTCTTAACAGATGATTTCTGTTATCTGTGCCTTATAATAATGGCACAGCTCTCTGTTTATTTAGATATTCTTTAATATCTCTAAATATGTTATATAATCTCTATGGGTTTTAGATATTTATTTAATTTAATTAATTAATTAATTTTTTTGAGACTAGGTCTCGCTATTTTTGCCCGTGGAACCGCAGCTCTCGTTGCCCGGGGTACCACAGACTCAAGCAATCCCCAACCTCAGCTTCCCAGGTAGCTGGGATTATAGGTGTGTGTCACCACGCCCAGCTGTTTTTTTGGAACTAGGTCTTGCTACAGGGCCCCAGGCAGGACTTGAACCGCGCTCCCTAGCCCCGGCCGCTTCATAGGCTGAAGCTTACAGGCACGAGCCACTGTGCCTAGCCTACATATTGATTTTTAATTTATTTCTAGGTACTTCATATTTTTATTAATTTTATTTATTACAGTTGGTACTTACCAAAATTTCGTTTTCTGTTTGCTATTTTATACAAATGTAACCATTTCTGTATACTATTTTTATATTATGTGAATTTACTTTTAAAAATCTAATTATCTGTAACTTTTTTGTTTTTTATTTATATTTTGCTGTTTAACAAAAATACAAGCAAATAATGCTACTTTTATTTATTTGATTTTCAATAAGCTTAAATCCTTGAGGGTTACAATACTGCACAGAGTCTGGGTCCTAAGACCTTAGCAGGAAGGTTGCTTTGGAATTTGGCAGGAACCATGTCAATGTTTCCATGAATATGACTTACCTTCCCCAGAGGGCCCTGGTACTATTCGGTTTGTCACCAATAATTACTGTGTCGTTCTTTGCTTTGTACATACAAGCATAGATCTTGTCTAGATAAAATTCAATTTCATCCCAAGCATTTCAAGAAGAGCTTCAATTTTAGGAAGAGCTGCTTGCTCTCTCTGGTTCCAGAGACCCCACTAACAGCAAGAATGGCCTTGGACCATTCTTAAAAGTCTTAATCCCAACAGGACTCCATCTGCTCCAGATGGGTTGAGAAAACCCTAGATTTTCTAAGCAAACATTTGGCTGTGATTTGTGAAAATTTACAGTTTTGTTTTTAATATTTTAAACTCAATGGTTTTTATTTCTTTTTCATGCCCTGGGGTCAGGACCTTCAGCAGTATGTGAATAGGTTTAGAGATAATAGCCATTATCTCACATCCAATCTCAAAGGAAAAGTTTCAAATGATTTAACAGTGAGTGTAGTATTACTTGCAGATTAAAAAGATATTTTAAAATAATATTTATCAAATTAAGTAGTTTTCTTTTATCTCTAGTTTGCTCAGTTTTTAAAATCATAAATTAATGCTTATTGCATGTTTTTTCATCTCAAGATAATTACATAATTTCTGACCTTTAATCTTTTCATATGCTTTACTAATATTGGCTAATAGTCTAATCAACTTTATATTCTTGGGATACATTCAACTTAGTCATGATGTTTTATCTCATTTTTTCTATATACTGATCTGTTGTTTTGCAAATGTTTTGCTTAGGACTTCTTATTGTAATTTAAACTCTTTTATATTGTCCTTGTGGTATTAATATTTTGCTAATTTCAGCATTAGTTGCAGAATATCTCTTTTTGTGCATTTGTCTACATCAATCTGTGCAAAACTGGAATTATTTCATCTGTTAATACATTCTAATGAAATTGTATTTGTGTGAGATTTCTGACTACTAATTCAATTATTTTTAATTGTAGGATGATTTGTGTCACCTATTGTTTTAATAGGTTAAAAAACAGTTGCTCATCATATTCAATTAACTAATTTTTCCAGAACTTGATATAAATATCCCCTTTTCTAAGATATTGTGCTTGTTTTCCCCCCTTTGATCACATTTGATCACATTTTCCCCCAAGGGAGTACTAATTTTACTTGTCTTTTGTTTTTTTTGTTAGAAAACTTTAATATATTTTATTTTTAAAATATTTTTTACTTGTCTTTTTGGAGAAGCAAACTTCAATTTTGCTAATTTTCCTGATAGTAACCTATTATCTATTGACAATATATAATCTATTAATCTATTGATTTTTGTTTGTATCTTTTTATTTCCTTAGTTCCTTGAAATAAGTGCTAACTCTTTACTTTCTTTTTTTGTGGTATATACAATTTAAACCTAGATATTACAGTCGAAGTATTATTTTGCTGTGTTCTACACATTTAAAAAATTTTATTTTTTATTTCTTTTTTAAATTTTTTTTTGAGACTAGGTCTTGCTATTTTTGCCCGTGGAACCGCAGGCTCTCGTTGCCCGGGGTACCACAGACTCAAGCAATCCCCAGCCTCAGCTTCCCAGGGAGATGGGATTACAGGCGTCCACCACCACGCCCAGCTATTTTGTGGAACTAGGTCTCGCTACGGGTCCCAGGCGGGACTTGAACCGCGATCCCTAGCCCCGGCCGCTTCATAGGCTGAAGCTTACAAGCACGAGCCACCGTGCCCGGACTTAAAAATTTTTATTTTTATTATGATTCAATTAAAAATATTTCCCAATTTCTATGATTTCTCTGAATCACAGGTTATTTTGAATTACATAGCTATAGTCTAACAAAACTGCATTATACTCAGGAATTATATTCTAATTCTGTTGAAATTATATTCTAATTCAATCTTTGAAATGTGTTAAGGCTTACTGTATACATTGGTCAGTTTTTATAAATGTAATCTCAGTTGTAAAAAATGTGCAATTTTCAGATACAGTATTTTATTATGGCTCTATGGGTCAAATTTCTGAGTCATGGTGTTTAAATATTTTATATATTCTACCAATTAGAGAGCTACGCATTAAAAACAGTTAAAATTACAGATTTTTCTTCTAGTTCTGTAAATTTGCATTATATACAAGAGTCATATATATATAGTAAAGTACATACAAACTTTAAATTAACCATAGTTTTCTAATAAATTGAGTACTTTTAATACTATATGGCAATCCCTCTTTATCAACAGAAATATTTTCCCAAATGTTTCAATAAACGTGCTGGTAAAACTGAACTTCCACATGCAAAAGAATGAAACTAAACTACTATGTCATATCATATACAAAAGTCAACTCAAAATGAATAAAAAAACTTGAATGTAAGATCTAAGACCTGAAATCATAAAATATATAGAAGAAAATATTGGTGAAAACTCCATGATATAAATCTCAGAAATATCTTTGCATACTCATCTCCAGAATCAAGGAAAACAAAAAAAAAAAAAGGTAAATAGTTGGGAAGACATCAAACTAAAGATCTCTGTACATCAAAAGAGACAGTAACCAAAATGAGGAGATATCCTACTGCATGGGAGAATATATTTGTACACCTTATAATGGGTAAGGGCCTGATATCAAAGATCTGCAAAGTACTCACACAACTCAACAAAAACAAAGCAAACAACCTAGTCAAAAAATGGGCAGAGGCCAAAAATAATAATTCTCCAAAGAAAGAATGCAAATGGCCATAGATGAATGAAAAATTGTTCAATATCACTTACCATCAGAGAAATACAAATCAAAACCACGAGATACCAACTCACACTGGTGAGAATGGCCTTTATTAAAAAAATCTAAAAACAACAAATGCTTGTAAATATGCAGTTAAATAGGAATCCTCTTACACAGCTGATGGAAATGCAAACTGGTCCAGTCACTGTGGAAAGTTGTATGGAGGTTCCTCAAAACACTCAAAATGGTTCTAACAAATGGTCTAGCTATTCCACTTGTACATATCTATTGAAAACACACACAAACATTAATTTGAAAGGTAACCTGCACTCCTATGTTTATTGCAACACTATTTACAATAGCTAAGATATGGAAACCATTCAAAAGCCCCAAAACAGATGAACGGACTAAGAAGATGTGGTATATATACACAGTACACATACACAGGTTTGTATATATATTATATATATATTATTATTATATATATTATTATATATAATTATATATTATATATATAATATATATATTACTCAGCAATCAAAAAGATAAAACTCATGCCATTTGTGGCAACAAGACTGGAACTAGAAGGGATTATGCTAAACAAAATAAGTCAGAAGGAAAAAGATGAATATTGAATGGTTTCACTTGTAAGCGGAATAGAGAGAAACTGAACAAAGGGTCAGGAAAAAGACAAGACTTGCAAACTGACCATAGATCTGAGGCACACAGCTGGGGAGAGAGTAGAGAGAGGGGTTAAAACAGGGGAGGAAGAGCAGAAGGGGTTGTAGTGATGGATAATGGTATGGTATGGTAGTGGGAGAACTATGGGAACTACACCTTAGGTAAGAAATCAAACACTGTATAAAAATTAACAATGATGCAAGAAGAAAAGAAATAAATTTAAATCAAAACATGCATTTTCTTTAAAATTTATTTTGCCTGATATTAAAACAACTATAGCATATTTCTTCTGGTTAGTGTTTACATGGAATAATTTTTCCATACTCTTAATTTTAACCTTACTGTATCTTGATGTTTTAGTTGGGTTTTCTTATAAGACCTTAATATGACTACTACCTAGTACCTAAGGTTTCTGTTAAATAAAAATCTGTCAAAATTTATTGATCACTGTACTAGACCTGGGACACAGTGGTATTAATAAGGGTCACTATAATGCATGGGCTGATGTAGGCTGGCTGAGAATTACCTCAGCCTCCCAGTCTTGGACACAGTAGTTAACATAAATGAGAAATCTTGTCTGCTTTGGTTGTTGTCAAGGACTGCACTTAAGTTGGAGTTTGGGACTTGCAAAAAAAAAAAAAAAAAAAAGTCCAGTATAAAGGATGGTAGAAAAGTGGGGCTGTTGCTGTGATATGTTATGGTGTGGGTGTTACAGTGACCCATACCAACTTAGTTCTGGTACCTGGCAGCTATACACACCTTATGTGGATGAATGAAAGGCAAAAGAAGCTATGTATATAGGTAGTTCTGGATTTGATGAGATAAAAATGTTATAGCTGTTGTACCCTCTGCCTTGTATCCTTTTGTAAATTTTGCTAAAAATAGTTTAGCTTAAAGTATATTAGAATCTGATTGCCAGTTTAAATCCATAACTTCAGCCATGCTGCTACAAAGTTCAGCAAGAAAGTCATGATATTTACCCTTATAGCAATTACAATCTAGTAAAGAGAGATATATAAGCAATAAGAAAATTAAAATGTGAGGCTTCACAAAGTATCTTAAATGTACTTAGAGAAGGCCACCTATTCAGATTTATGCAGTCCAGAAAAACTTTGATAGATATATTTAAATTTATAACTGAAGCATTAGTAATAGAAGTATTATTAATAATAACTGAAACACTGCTAGAAAAGGTAGAAGAGAATAACTGGTGCAGTTTATATTACGAAGACTGGAAGAAAGTAAGGATGTCTAAAAGCCTGGCACAGTGGCATGTACCTGTAAGCTTCAGCCTATGAAGTGGCTGGGGCTGGGAATCACAGTTCGAGTCCTGCTTGGGGCAACATAGCGAGACCTAGCTGGGTGTGGTGGTGCGCGCCTGTAGTCCCAGCTACCTGTGAAGCTGAAGCTGGGGATTGCTTGAGTCTGTGGTACCTCGGGCAACGTGAGTCTGTGGTTCCACGGGCAAAAATAGCAAGACCTAGTCTCAAAAAAAAAGTAAGGGTGTCTAAAACATATTGGTGAAGTGAAGAATGAGAAAAAAAGTCAGAAAGATAAGCATAATTCAAGTCTGGCTTCTCATGTCATGTTAAGGAATTGGATTTTATCTTAATAGCAAAAGGATATCATGGAAGTTGCAGCAGTAGCTAAACATGGCCACCCAAATAACAGAAAGTTGTCCCTGTCTTGCTGGGTGGAGAATGAATTAGAGAGTGAGATAAGACTGATGGAAAATAGACCGGGGGCAAAGGTATTACAGTAAGTTAGGTAGAAGAGATCTGAACTAGGGAAAACAGTGGAAATGGGGAGAAATGGACAGGTAGACAATTAGGGCTTGGCCTGATAAAACCAAACTTAAAAACTACCGATACTCTACAACTGAGGAACCCAAAGGGGGAGAACAAAGTGGGGAGAGGGCACAATGGACTATGGTGGTGGACTACAGGTACTTTAGTGGTGACTGCTCTATGGTAATACTACCTGAAAGGAGGATCCATACTCCTTTAGACAATAATGTAATAATGTAATATAGACAATAATGTAAACCAAAATTACCTCAATAAGAAAATAGATGTGTATGGGAAAATATTTGAAGGTGGATGGGTTATGGGAGATCCTGGAAACTAGATATACAAAAATTATTTTGATGATAATGAAACACAATGACTTTCAAAATATGTTTTCAGAGTTAACATTCTCCCTGTTTCATTCCTTCTGCCCTATTCCTTGGATTAAGCCAAAACATGGAGAAGAGTTCCAAATAATTGATCAATTCATTTTTTACCAAATACTTGTTTAACATCAAATGAGTGACAGTCAGTGGACTAGGCATTTATCATTCAAAGATGAAAAGATAACCTATGCTGACCTCAATGAGCTCAGTCTATTAGAGAAGAGACATATACAGTCAAATATCTAGCACTTGAATCTGGTTTTTAAATTCCTCTCTTCTCTAAAGGGAACTGGGCTGGGCTCCATGGAGAAGTGGAACATCTTCCTGGCCCAAAAGGAATACTCAAAAATTGATGCAACCATGCCAAAGGAACACAAAGAACAGCTTGAAAGAGTTCTATTGGTGAAATCTGAGACAAGCTATATACCAAGATAAATGACAAATCATGATCCTTTGAATAAAATAGCAATATATGAATCCACAGATAAAAATAAATATATTGAAAGTTTAATAACTGAGTATTTTCTTATTTACTACAATTTCTAATTACTACAAAGTTCTTACTAATTATGAAGGGAGCAACTTCATAATGAAGAAGACTGGTAGACACTATCCTGAGCAATCATGCTCTAAAATGCTCCAATGTGTTGACAACATATTCCACATAGCTTTCTACCGTGGCTGGGAAAAAAGTTATTTGTACTGCACATATAAAGTTCGATAGGTTAAAAATAAAAGTACTGGAAAATAAAGAATTCCACACTACCCACTAGAAAAATTAATAGCTTCCTATTTAAATTCCCAGAGGGAACTCAAGCCTCTCATTCTAGGAGGATGCCACTTGGCTCACCTGTGGTCAAAATGGGACAGGCAGGAATCTGAAGAAAGCCCCAGTGAGTGGGAAGCTGTGATGGGATAGGTAGGCAATGGAAGTTTATAATGCACTTACTCATTATATTAATGATAACCAACCACCCAAACATAGCAAAGAATCTCTAACAGAAAAAGCTATAGCTTTTAGCTGCTATAGGTTGGAGATGGGTGAAGTTAGATTTTTTTACCCTCTACTGCCTCACTCTACAACCTGCAACAAGTCACTTTATTTATGTTGGTCTTAGATTTCCATTTATAAAATGAAGGGACTAAGCTAGGTGACTGATTTTTATAGCCCTATAATTATAGTTTATTTTAATGCAAGAATCATTTTATTTTGGAAGTCACTAGAAGTTACCCTTATATGATAAGGCTAAAAGGTTGGTGTTTCCTATATTATTAGATCATAGTTATGTTAACATATTCTTAAACTAAATGAGGACATTACTTTTTAACTATAAAACAATTTTATAAGTTTCATAGACAGGGTGGGCTGTTGATAAAAATAGTCTCTGCAGATATCCAGCACTGGGTTAAAATCCTAATTCTGTCCAATTACACAGTCTTCTAATCCAGACCACATAATACTGTTAGAATTCTCTGAAACATCTTACAGTGTCAAAGGCATATCTCTGTCAGAGGCATATGATCCAGACCTGAGGGTTATACCCAGTTCTTCACAGTTTGGCTTCAATCTTCCTTTCTTTTTTTATGTTCTGCAGTATAAGCACGGGATTTTGCAGATAGCATGTCCCAGGATACTATTTTGCTGGGAGATATCAGTAGATATGGGATGAGAAAGAGTTCTATGATGACATAAATTTTGCTAAAATATTTCCTGTGTGAAGCCTTCCTAAAATTCCACTTTAGAAATTACTTCATCTTTTTATTCCCAAAGCACTTCACTTTATTTGGCTTTGGGCAATTTATAAAGTTGATAACTAATCTGTAGATACCTGAAGTGAAATAGAGCTAAACCCAAATTTTACATATTTACTTTTCACATTTATTTCTAATAAGTTAATTGCTGTATTAATATCTAAATAGCAGTTTTCATTCCTTAAAAGAAACTAAACTGATAATAACTATATTCCAAGGTAATTTGCTACAGGGGCATCATCATATTATAGATGTAATACTAGCTTTAGTATAAGAAAGACCAGGGTTCAGTTTCCAACTCTGCTATTAACTAGGTTAGAAACAGTAGGCATTACTTCACTTTCCTGATGCCATTATCTCACCTATAAAATGAGGCTAATTTTCTACACAGGCAGTTAATATTTTAGTAACAGATAAATTAATCTACAGAAATTATATAAAAGAATATCCTTTTCAAGTGTGTTTATATGATAGTTTCCTTACATGACTAATTTATAATAAGATGGCATGAGTGAAATGCAATAGAAAAAAATACAAATTTAAGTTCCTATTTTTCAAACTGTTTAAAAGAATGTCCTTTCTTACATACCTTGAGGATCAAATTAGAAGGGAAAGGTAATAAAGTATTGATAACATGTCTAGAAACAATCTTTAGGAGACATCTACTTTGGCAGAAAGATTTGAAGTCACAGTACTCTTTGTGAGGTTAGATGAGATCTCACCTGAGGTATTCAATTGCTGAACTGTCAATTAAATGCAGAGGGTTCACCAACTTAAGCATCTTTTAATCTGCTCTCAGATATGCTTTTCTTTTTGTTTTCTTGCTTATGGTAGATGATGTTTTATTAAATGTGACAGCTGTGATTTGAGTATTACACTGTGAGGCCATCAAATTAAATAGATAGCATCTGACTCTCTTTTGGAGATGTCTGGATCACCTTCGATTTAATACAATTAAGCAGAACTGTTATCAACAACTTTTCCCACTCAGGGAAGATAACTTGGTTAGCAAGACAATCCTCCTGGTTACAACACTGAATGTTTATTAAATTTCTTTCTGAGTATCACTATTTGTCTCTTTAGGTCCACCTATGCATCTTCTTTTAGAAGTTATCTGTGACTATCATAGATAAAAAAATTATGCATGTCATCTTACATCGTCAATGTGAACTTTTGGTATTTAGTATCACACTGCATTATTACTATGTTCATTGCCTTCCCCTCTATATTATCTTATATTATTTTCACATTACACTTAGGAAAAATACCTCTTCTTGTTTTGAACATTTTATGAGACTGACGCGCTGCCTACTGCGCTAAGGAGGCAGGTCTGTGTTTTGAACATTTTAAAGGTGAGGAAATAAAGAATAATCACAGGCAAGCGATCTGCCCATAGATAACAAAGGGGCAAGAGACTGAGACTCCAAACACCAAGAAATTGAAGTGGTAAGAAATCAAAATTCCAATTGCAGACCAGAGTTCCTTTAGAATACATAACACTACTTTCCCCTCCTTTTCCATCATTTTAAAGATATTGAAAGTTATTATATACCTTGTCAAAAATATAAAAAATGATTTCAATGCTAAAACAATTTTTTTGAGTCTATTTTTGCCCGTGGAACCGCATGTTCACGTTGCCCGGGGTACCACGGACTCAAGCAATCCCCAGCCTCAGCTTCCCAGGTAGCTGGGATTACAGGCGCAAGCCACCACACTCAGCTATTTTTTTTTTTTTTTTGAGACTAGGTCTTGTTATTTTTGCCTGTGGAACTGCAGGCTCTCGTTGCCTGGGGTATCACAGACTCAAGCCATCCCCAGCCTCAGCTTCCCAGGTAGCTGGGATTACAGGTGTGCGCCACCACACCCAGCTATTTTTTTGGAACTAGGTCTCGCTACAAGCCCCAGGCGGGACTCGAACCGCGATCCCCAGCCCTGGCCGCTTCATAGGCTGAAGCTTACAAGCACGAGCCACCGTGCCCGGCCTCAGCTATTTTTTTTGGGACTAGGTTTCACTATGTTGCCGAGCGGTACTCAAGCCATGATCCCTGGTCCCAGTCTTGGCTTCCTAGGCTGCTGCTTAGAGGCATATGCCACCATGCCCAGTTAAAATAATTTTGTTAAGTCTGTATATATCAACAATTACAGGAAAGAAAGAGTAGTCTGAACTTTGACAGTCTCATTTTTCTTTGCTTAATAATGATACTTAGAAAAAAATTAGGGGGAGTACTTTTTAAGACATAAGTATAAGGCAAACACATTTTCACATAAGCTTCACAAAGAATTAAAACAATACTAAACTATCACAATAGTGGGTCATTTCCACAAACTTGTTTTTCAATACTAGAATTAGTAATACTGTATTTTTTTTTTTTTTTTTTAGAGATTAGGTCTCGCTATGTTGCCCAGGGTAGTCCCAAACCCACTGGACTCAAGTAATCCCTAGCCTTAGCCCTCCAGGTAGCAGGGATTACAGGCATGCACCACCACGCCTGGCAATTTATCAGAGACTAGGTTTTGCTATGTTGCCTGGGGTAGTCTTGAACCCATGGACTCAAGTGATCCCTGGCTTCACCCTCTCAGGGCTGGGATTACAGGTGTGCGCCACCATGCCCAGCTCAGTAATACTTTAGCTACATGTAGTAGATGTATTTTGTAATATTAACTTGGATCATCTTAGCAGACAGATTGTGTCCCTGTTTACATTAGTGCAGTTTTTACATATTAATGACAAGATGCATATACTACAAGTATTTTTTTACAATTTTAACCTCCCAACCAGATGGTGAGCCATCTTGAGACCAGCAGTCACGTCTGATTTGTCTTGGCATATTAGTATTAGTTTGCAATAACCCAGTATTTACAGTATTTACTACGTGCTGAGTTTTACATGAATTATCATCTTTATCAGAGAACTTTAGGAGATGATGATACCAATTTCAGAGATGGCATATAATAAGCAACTATAAGTAGGAATCTTGTGTTTTCATCACTAATTGGTCTTCAGTGCCTGGAATAACACTTGGCAGAGTGATGGCACATAAAACATATTTACTGAACATGAGAAAACCAAAGCTCAAAGAAGTTAAGTAACTTCTCCAGGGAATATAGCTAATAAGCGGAGACTATTTGAATCCAGGTCTGTCTGATTTTAGATCTGTCTCTATTGTCTCTCTTATTTATTATTTATTATTGTCTCTCTAACTTTCAACTTAGAATATATTCATCTTTTAGTTTATCAATTTTGCCCTGGCATTTCTTACCCCATGCTCCCACTCTCTCTTCTTCACTGCTCTTGCCTGATTTTTAAGTTCCACACTTAGGACATAAGTCATGGCCATAAATTTTCATCCTGTTTCCTTTCTTATCAATAAACTTCCTTTATTACCACTATACATAGAGAAGAAAACATCTGTTACTAGAATAACACATAGAAATTGCAGCATGGCAAGTTAGAGGAATATTGTTTTTCTTTTCTTTTCTTTCTTTCTTTCTTTCTTTCTTTTTTTTTTTTGAGACTAGGTCTTGCTTTGCTGCTTGGGAAACTGCAGGCTCACGTTGTCTGGAGTACCAAAGACTCAAGCGATCCCCAGCCTCAGCCTAGCAGGTAGCTAGGATTACAGGCATGTGCCACTATGCTCAGCTATTTTTTTGGGACTAGGTCTCACTATGTTGCCCCGGGAGGGTCTCGAACCCCCAGTGGGTCTCGAACCTGTGGACTCAAATGATTCCTAGCCTCAACCTCGCTCCATAGGCTGCAATTGAAGGCATACGCCACTGTGCCCAGCCTGAATATTGTTTTTCTTTTCTGCTTTTTTAAAATAAAAACATAGTGATAAGTAGGTCTAAAACACAAAATGGAAAATTGATGGTCATAAACTTATAAAAATTAACCCTGAATTGTTTTTTGTGGTTGTCTTTCCTATACAGATAAACAAGAAATGTGTAAAAACTGAAGTATTCTTCATAAAATAGACTTACTTCAGTTTTTACATCATGTCAATAAATCTTTCTAAATAAAGGGGTAATTACATAATGCCATCACTTCAAGCTATAATAAACAGGAAAGTTAGGGTGCTCTTCTGTAACATCTGCTCCAGTACATCTACTTTCACTTGGTTTACATAAAAACAAAGCACAGTAATGTGATTTTAGTGTTTAGTTCAAAAACCCTATTTCAGTTAAGTGATTATTATCTAGTTTAAGTTTTAAAATTTACTGGAGCATTGAAAAAATATGTATATAAACAGAATATTCTAGAATTACCAGGTCTCTGATGCTTCTGACATGTGTGTTTATTTTTGTTTGCTAGTTTGTTATAGGGATGGTGAGAGGAGTCAATGTAGGCTATTATCTGGCCTTGACCTTAATAACCCCAAAACCCTGGGTCAAATTACTATCTCTCAGCTCATTGCTCTTCAAGTGTGGGCAATAATTCTGAATTTGTGAACTGTTGGGGAGAGTAGAAATGCCAGGCGCATGGCAATACTCAAAAAACAATAGCTCTCTTTATTTAAAGTCTGCTGTTTTATTTAACTCTGGTTTTGTTATGGGATATACTGAAATCATTATTTCCTATAGCAGTTTCCTATATTTGCTTTCCTCTTTAAATATCACCCACTTAAAAAAAAAACAACAACAACAACTATTAAAGTATATATTAAGGGGGAAAATTTTTAAAAACGTTTGAGTCTATCCTATCTGGAATATGTTAGTACAAGACTGTTATCTATAGTTGTGAATAGCACTTCCTGTTTTGTTTGTAAAAACAATACTGCACCTGCATTCTGACAAGCAACAGTCTGCTGGGCCTGGACACTGGCTGTCCACACATACTTCTGTTACCTACACTTGGCTCATGCAGGTGATTTGGTCTGCCACCTCTGTTTTGAACACTGAACTTTGTTAGGGCATTTACCATTTCATTTTCAGAAGCTGCATCAGCATATATTTATAAGGAAAGGAAAACACAAGGCAGTCAATTATTGTTAAACAAATGTGTAATATATATTTTAAAATTACCTGATGGAATATAGGTTCCTTTACCTTCAGGTAAACCTGCAAAATAAATTAAGCAAAGAAACAAACAAAGAAACAAACAAAAACACAGGTGAATAAAGTGCAAAATGAAAGAAGAAAACCTGTTTCAAACAATTTGACAAATTCCTCTCCTGCTCCCCTAATCCTGTTATTTAGGTCTCAGCCATGTAAAACTACTCAGATTAGGAGGTACACCACAGAAGGGTTAGTATCTCTTCGTGGTTCTCTTCCAGTTCTCCTAACACAGAAAACTGAATGTTCCAGCGCTTTGTGGACTACTTTGGCCTCTTCACCGCTTCATGAGCATCAAAGATACACACAGGGCTGAAATGATTACTTTGATGATCCCTCTTATATATCTATTCCACAGCAGAAAGAACTCTAGACTTAGAGATAGCAGAAAAAAATTCAAACTCTGCTACTTGTTATATACTTGTGCAAGTGACTTCACCAAAACACTCTTTTTTCTTACCTGGATAGATAACGGGAATAATAAAGGTGAGGAAAAAAGGTTTAAATAGATGGCACATAATAGATTCTCAATATGTGAAAACGTTTATGACAAAATTTTTCTTGCTTTCTTCTACTTCTAGAAACCTCCAATTCTCGCAGATGCATAACTCAATTCACTTGTATTCAGACGAGATTGGGTGCGTTCAGGGTGGTATGGCCATAGATTCAATTCACTTGTATTCATTCCCAGTAACACAAACTCTGTGTTTTAGGTTCTAGTGTCATATGGTGATTAAATTCACTGCCTATTTAGATGCATTTGTTGCCTTACAGGAATGATATGATGGAGAGGAATCAAAATTCAAATAATAACCCTGAAATGACTTCCATCACTTACAATACAAAGTCTTATTTCAGAGCTTTCCATGATCTCACTCCGTCCACCTATTTCTTTGGCCTCCACGGCTTCAGAAAGTACAAAATAGGCTATGTTATGCTTTTGTATCTTTAAATGTGTGGCTTTTTAGTTTGTTCAGAAGTTCTCTTCTGCTTGCAATCATTTTTTTTTTTTTTTGAGACTAGGTCTTGCTATTTTTGCCTGTGGTACCGCAGGCTCTCATTGCCCGGGGTACCACAGACTCAAGCAATCCCCAGCCTCAGCTTCCCAGGTAGCTGGGATTACAGGCGTACACCACCATGCCCAGCTTTTTTTTTGGAACTAGGTCTCACTACAGGCCCCAGGCGGGACTCGAACCGCGATCCCTAGCCCTGGCCGCTTCATAGGCTGAAGCTTACAGGCACGAGCCACCGTGCCCGGCCTCAGGTACCAGTATTGACTCAATATACTCATATCCCAAGGCTGAGGACCCCTACTAGGAAGTAGATCTGTAGTTTAGTAATTTGCCAGTTTAGTTTAGTTTAGTAATTTGCCAGATCTGTAGTTTAGTAATTTACCAGTGACTTCTGGCGGCTCACCTGGGTGGGGGAAGGGTCAGGTGGGTTCCCTCAGGAACCTGGCTGCAGGGGTTGGCTCCCAGGGATGGCAGCGAAGGCCCATGTTTATCTTAATTCCAGTT